>PVJL010001219.1:0-285812 GCA_004026885.1 Lyroderma lyra | reverse complement strand
CTACAGCGAGGCTGTGTTCCTACCCTTGGATTCTGAGGCACTCCTGTTTCCAGGGGTGATATTCAAAATATTTAAAGCCAGTACTCTATGGGAACCAGTGAATCAGAGCAGATGCCAGAGATAAGCAACGAGTTTAGCTATACCTATGCATCTCACCTGAATGATATAGATGAGAGCTGCCTCATCTATATCATTAAGATTCATGACCCCCTCTTTGCCCTAAACCAGCTAGCTGGGTTTTTCTGTTGACCCAAAAGAGTTGTAATTGATATAGAGCCACTGCTCTGGCTAAACAGTTGTCCAAACAACTCCCTGCTCAATGGAGAGCCCAGACCTCTTTATGCCGATCTGCTTTCCCTGATCTGTGTGTGATTGTGAGTGACCTGAACCCCTTGTAGAATGAAAGTCACAACTGAGTAGTCAGCTGTTGCCTGACCTGCTGGAGGTGAGTCTACTGAGATTATTACCTTGGGTGATTTGTACATGATCCATTATAGGATTAGCTTTTAGAGCAGTTAAAGTCATATCACACTGAGCTTAGGATCAACAGAAAAACCCCCCAGTCTTGTCACATAAAAGAGTCAGGCCATTTTTTCCATCACCTGTATTTATGAGATAGTATTTGGAACCCAAGCTCCAGGCTGTGAAATCTCATTCTGTTGCTTTTGAAGTAGCCTTCCCACCTCTCAAGAGCTTTGAAAAGTCTCCATCCTATCAACCATCTCTCCTAGCTTTGTGCCATCCACAGATCTGAAAACTTTGTTCTTTTGTGCCCTAGCATGATGGGGCTTGTCTGAAACCCAGCCTGGGGGCATACTCAGCCAATGACTAGAGTCTCAATTGGGTATCAGATGTTGCCCAATGTTTAGAAGGCTGGCCTGTGGTCAGAAAGCTGAGCTGGCAACAGGTATTACTATGAGAAGCACTGAGATGGGTTTGGGGAGCTGTCAGAAATCTGCAGCCAGGGCCAAGCTGAATTACAAATCAGGTGAAATGATGGATGTTAGAGACAACTGCAGATACAAATTTCAATGACCCAGGAGGGAAGGATGGGGAACTCAGTTATGCTGATAGAGGGCTCAGCCCAGAATTGCTCTTGTCTGCATGAGGGATTGACCTCTGCAGTCTCCTTGGCCTCACTGACCTGGTTCCTGGGAGCAGTCCTTTCCCTCACCATCCCTTCAAGATGTTTGATAAAAACAGTGATCAGGATAGCATCAAAGACAAAGCCACTGAAGACCTGGTTACTGCTAGACCTATAAATCTACACACAGCTGAGCCTGGGAAGCATGAGAGACAAGGAGATGCTGAATCTAAGTAGGAGTGGGAATCTGAGGTTCACAGCTGACAGCGTTCTGCTGCGACGGGGAAGCTTGTGAGGGCCAGCTCTTTCACCTCAGACTTTCAACAGCCCCCACCCCCAAACTCTTGATTTAAAAAGTATGGGTTCCTGAACCCAATGGCTAACTGTGTTCATTATAAAAGTTATTTTGCACACGTTATAGCTAATGGTTTAGATGCATGTTTCACTGCAAGTTCTCTTTTCTTTCTCTTCAATAAAATGTTAAATCCAGACATTTCCTCATTTAAGAAACATTGATGTTATTTATCTGGAAATAGTTATATCTCTGAATTCCTACTGAGTGATTAATGATTTTCAGATCATTACTTGCGTGACAAAGCATTGAAACTGGCCATGAGCAAACAATACAATAAAAATCATAGTTATTATCTTACTACAATTGTGAGCTATTTGGGGTCACTAAAAAGCAAGCTAACATGTTTAAAATGTGTGCACTACTTGTAATTTTCAAAAATAGTGTTGCTTTCAAGTCCAGCTTTTATTATCCTATTATTTCCAAAGATTTTTTTCATACAATTATTACTCAAATATGTGCTATTTTGAAGTATAACCTCTTCCTACTTTCTCAAGATTTAAAAAAAATTTTCTTTTCCTAAGGTCATTTAAACGTAAGTACTGAAATATTCCAAAAAAGATCTTTCTTTTCCCCCTTTTCTTTTATCCCTGCACTTAGATACCCAAATAAACATTTTCAGTAAATTAGTGGAAATATATACATTACCAATAATATAGGAAGATGGAGAACATTCAATAAAGACACTGGGTCTACTTCCTCTGGTGCCTGTGAGAGAAGCAGGATCTCCGAGGCCTACTTGAGATGATCATCACTGCAAAGAGCTTCATGACTGACTGTCCATTGTTAAAATTTATAACAGAGACCTTCACCTGGACAGAAATTGGAGGGGCCTGTGGCGGAGCTCTCACACTCTTTGTCATCATCAGAGCTCTACAGGAAGAACTCTGCATTAACAACTTGGGTCTAACAACTTGGTTGCGATAGTCCCTTCCCTTGACCTTTCCTTCCCCTCTATAAAGTACTTCCTCCATCTTCCTGTGGTTCAGTTCATGCATATGGCTTGCACACACCAGATTGCATTGCGATCCTTCCCTTTTCCCAAATAAATCTGTTTTGGTGATAAAATGCCTAGTTGACTTTTGTTTTATGGTTGACACCAAAATGAAGGCACAGTCGTGATGAGGTGAGATGCGATCCCCAAAAACCCATTCATCAGCTCCTGTTCCTAGAGCCAACAGTAGGCCTTCTCAGTGCTAGCATGCCCTTTTTCTCCACAGTGGAATGAAGTATTTTTTCCCCCTGACTTCTCGTATTTTTTGTGCAGTAACTTAAGAGTTCAGGGCATTACTGGGTTGGCTTAGAGCAGCGGTTCTCAACCTATGGGTCATGACCCCTTTGGGGGTCGAACGACCCTTTCACAGAGGTCGCCTAAGACCATTGGAAAACACATAGCAGATGTTTACATTACGATTCATAACAGTAGCAACATTACAGTTATGAAGTAGCAATGAAAATAATGTTATGGGGGTCACCACACCATGAGGAGCTGTATTAAAGGGTCGCCGCATTAGGAAGGTTGAGAACCACTGGCTTAGAGGAATATATTCCTTTTGTAGACTTCAGTTTGAGAATGGGATTTCCTTTGGGGGAACATGATTTATTCAGTTGCTCATTTACCTTTCTTATCAGACACCACCGTGTGAGGAGATACTAAAAGGACATTTTATGAAACCTCTGCCATCAGGAAGCTTATGTCTAATAGCATTTATCTCCAGGTTGTCTAAGTTCTAGAGGATATAATTTTGTCCATGAGGCCATCCACTGTTCTAGCACGTCCTTCATTCTTAAAGAGTCTGCATGGGTCCTTTAGGTCCTGCAACATGATGGATGTGGAGATGACCAGAAATGTGTGGGTGGGGAGGCGGGTGGGTGAATGGTGTATCTGACAGTTTTTTATATGGGTAATTGGAGGGAAGATAAGATCATGCCAATCACTGAAACAGGCACTATTTAAAACCCTGCTAGATTAAACTAAGTTGTTCGCTACCGGATTTTATGCACTGAGCATATCAAGGAAGCAGCTATAATATGCAATGTTTTCTAAGGCACATGACCATTAAACGCCTTTTGGTTTCCTCAAGAGAATGAACAATGGCGCAAGGCACTGTCACCGTATCATTATCATTATCAACAATGTCAACTAAAGTGGGGCCGGAGACAACAGACCTACCAGAAAATAGAGGAGAGGATGCCAAGCAAAACTGGTACGGAAAGAATTCCCGGGTCTTTGCCAATTTAGTTGATCTTTCTGGTCCTTTCTGGTTCATTCACTCTCTAGCGGGTCAGGCTCATGTCTGCCTGACGCAGGGACAGCTGAGGAGGATGGGAGCTGGCCCCTGCCCGCAGGGAAGGGCAGAGGCTGCAGAGGGAGGCAGACCTTGGCGTCAGTCTCGGTTCGGGCACTTCCTCGCTGGATGACCCTGGGTAAGTTATCTCACTTCTCGGATCCCGAGTTAAGAACATCTACTCGCCATTGTTGGGCGAGGCTGACCTAAAGCATCTAGAGCATCTTTAAAACAGGTACTCTGTAAAGCTCCTCCCTTTTCCTGCCTGCCCTCGGGAGGAGTGACTTATTCGCAGCCTCACGTTGAGGCAGCACTAGAGCCCGTTCTCTGACCCAGGTTTCCCGGTGCCGGGTTTATCTGCCTGACGGGCATGAAAAAAGCAGCACCTCCTCATGGGCAAGGATGCTGAGACGTGTTCAAGTTTGTTCTCTGAAATGAGAACTGTCGGATCAGGGCCTTCACTTCACCCCCGTGCTCTTCCTCGTCTGTCTCTAGAAATAACCTGTGTTGTTAGAGCAGAGAGACCCTGGCTGGCCTCCTAAATTCAGCCCTCATTTTGGCCTTTCAAGGTGACCCTCCTTTCTCTCCGGACCTCAAAGCCCCAAGTCCTTTCCAGCTCCAAGCTTGTGCGGGGATTAAGCTGGAAATGCAGAAGGCTCTTGTCCCGGAGGACAGAGCGGCCTGTTAAAATCCATTCTCCTCTTCCTGTCGGAGAACCGCGCAGGAGTTCTTCCCCCACCGGCCTGCAGCTTTGCTTTCAGGGTTTCAGTTACCTGTCGTTAACCATGGTCCAAAAATATGACATGGAAAATTCCAAAAAATAAATAATTCAGAGGGTTTAAATTGCATGCCGGTCTGAGCAGCGCGATGAAATCTCGTGACGAAATCTCGCGAAGTCCGCTCCTCCCGCGTGTTCCCGCTGTAAACGCCCCCCGGAACCCTGGTAGTCGGCTGGGACTGTCGTGCCCCAGTGCTTGTGTTCAAGGCCCACCCCACAATTTACCTAAATCTGGCCCCAAAACACGACCGTAGTGATGCTGGCAATTTGGACATGCCCAAAAGGAGTCGTAAAGTGCTTCCTGTAAGTCAAAGGGTGAGTACAGAAAGCAAAATATTTTGTGAGAGAGACCACATTTCACATAAGTTTTATTACAGCATATTGTTATAATTTTGCTATTTTATTATTAGTTATTATTCATCTCCTGTAGTGCCTAATTTATAAAACAAACTTTATCATATGCACGTATAGGAAAAAACAAGGTATAGATAATATTCAGGACTGTGGCGGTTCAGGAATCCACTGGGGGTCTTGGAACGCATTCCCCACGGATAAGAGGGGACGACGGTAATTTTATCTAGGAAAGCAAAGTACCCAGGTTTTAAGACAAAGGAAAAAGGTGTCTTTTCTTTGCAGCTAGGTGTGGCCATATGATTATGTTCGGGCTAATGACACGTAAACAGAAATTTTTAGTTGAGACTCTAGGAAGTTTCCTTAAAGGACACGGACAGCCCTCTGTGATACAGATGTAATGGCTGGAGCACTATCTGATATCACGGCGTGACTTTGAGAAGGGAAGCAACAGGACAAGGAGGCCTGAGCAAAGAGGAGTCAAGGTCCTGGGTCCTTATGGCCTCATCACCGTGAATCACAGTACCTGCCCTGACTACCCATTGCTTCTGAGAGAATGAATGAGAACATTTTATTTTGTTTAAACTCTGTTATTCCAAGTCCTTAGTTTTTGTTGTTGTTTGTTTTGTTTTTGTTGAATTTATTGGCATGACCTTGGCTGGTAAAAATTACATAGGTTCCAGGCGTATACTTCTAGAAAACGTTGTCTATGTGTTGTGTTATGTGTTCACCACCCAGAGTCAGTTCTCTTTCCATCACCATATATTTGACTCCAAGTCCCTGTTATCAGCAACTACAGTTCCTGGCAACAGCTGCCAGCCCCCACACCAACCACTTGGCCTAGAGAGCTGATGTTTCCGTATGAGTAATAGATAATTGATGGAAGGATTAGGAAGGCCTCTGTTAAGCACTTAACATACATCAACTTGTGTAATTCTTATAGTAATCCCATGAGTTAAGCATTATTATTTTCATTTTATAGATGAAGAAACCGAGGCTATGGAATGTGTCCAAGGTTATATAGTCAATAAGGGGTAGAGCTGTGATTTACACCCAGTTCTTTCTCCCTCTAGAGCTCACGCTTTTGATCTCCATACCAGGGTATGCTAGCTGTAATCATCCTGATTTACTTTTTATCAGTAATCTAGATCATAACATGGTTCACCCTGTCTCAATGCACTTTAGAGAAGGAAAAACCCACCTTTTGAAAGAGAGGACCTGAGTATTCCAGTGTGTTTGACAATTGTATTTTATATTACAAATTAAGTAGGTGCCTTGGCTTGGCCATTTGGTTTCAAAATCAGGCCCTCCTGATCATGCTGAGTATTTGTTCGGACAGCTGAGGAGCAGTGCTGGGATCTGTCGCTGTCAAGCCAGTGTGCCATCTCTCAGGGGTCCCAAGTTAAAGAAAAGGCCGCAGGCTGTCCTCTCGTTCCACCCAGGACCCTTAACACCTAGTTCTTCTTGCTGCTCTTTTGTGGTTAGAGTGAACCAAGGCCTAAAGGTGCAAGTCTAAGTAGCAACCTGAACCCTGGGAGTAACCTTATATCATTCAAATGAAATGGAGACTTTTTCTTTTCTAGAACGCCGGGAGTTTTTGAGACAGTGATGCCCATGTGCCAGGAGGCCTCATGTAATGTGAGGTGTCCTGAAGGTGAAAAGTGAGGGAGAGTCTCAGGGAAGGCAGAGGCTGTGGTGAGGAGGCCTCAGGGGAAAGCTCAGGACAGGCCTGACGCGAGTAGATCTGTTGGTGTCCTTTGCTGGGGGGGGGAGATGGGGGGGGCGGGGGCAGAGCTTTGAGCCCAGGCCTGTAGGTGGGCTGATCAGATGTCCCTTTTGAAATGGGATAGAAAACAATAGTACTGTCCCATTTCAAATGGTCCACATGGTTAGCCTCATCTCACTGGGCTAAATTCAAGGTTGTCAGCAGGCTGACCAGACGGACTGTTTGAAATGGGACAGGACTGCTGTTTTCTGTCCCGTTTGAAATAGTCCGTCTGGTCAGCCTACCTGTAGGGCATGTGTATCAGGTTCCTGGGTCTGCTGTAACAAAGTACCACCAGCTAGATGGCTTAGAACAACAGAAACGTACAGTTTCACAGTTATGGAGCCCCAAAGTCCGAAATTAAGGTGTTGCTAGGGAAGGGTCTCTCCTAGCTTCTGGTAGCCTCAGGTGTTCTTGGTCTTGAAGATGGCTGTCTTCTCTGTAGGTGTTTTCACCTTACCTTCCTCTAGATCTCCCTCTGTGTCCTTTCTAGGACACCAGTCATATTGGATTAGGGCCCATCCTTATGACTTTATCTTAACTACTTCTGCAAAAACCCTATATCCAAATAAGATCACATTCTGAGGTTCTGGGGGTTAGACCTTCAACATACCTTTCTTGGGAGATGCAATTCAGCCCATAATAGGATGAAACCCAGATTACTGAAATAGATGCAGGAGCAAAGGTAGAGGGAACTAGGCAGTTAAAAGGCTAGGAATTCCTGGGAAAATGTTAGGAGGCCCTGGACTCATGCAAGCTATAACTCTGAGAGTTCAAACCAAGTTTACCTTCATCTCCAAGGGTTAGGGAGGCTGTCCCATGAGACCTGGGCAGCGGAAGAACAGGAAGAGCCAAGGACACTGTCTCCGGAAGGGAACACCCTCTTTGATGGAGCTGTAAGAATCCTCACACTGCAGGGCGTGTTCACTGTCTACAGGAAGCCCATCTCACAATACAATTTTCAAGTATTTTTAATGTTGATGTTAAGGTGCCTGTCCAGCTGCTACCAGGAAACATTAACCTAAAATATAATCTTGCCTCATGTTGCAACAAATCATTAAAGTACAGAGTGGGGAAGGGGGATATAGCTGGTGAATTTGTATTCAAATGAATAGAAGGGAATCTTGAAAAAAGAAAGTTGGAAAATAATTTTTTTTAGTGCCATCTAAGGTAGAGGGTGATGATTCTAGATCAGTAGTCTCCAGTAATTATCCCCAATGGAAATAGATTTTTTCAGCTGCCCAGAGCTCTTGCCTCTACTTTCCCCACTGACTCATAGAGGAGCTGCTTATCTCTCCCCATAAGCTCATTTCTGGTCACTTCCCAGAACACTTCTGACTTGATGCAGGAATCATATTAATAGACCCAGGTTCCCCCAAACAAGTGAAGCCTTACTAGGTGGCTCTCATGCATGTTTATTGCACAAGTAATATCCAGGCTTTGGCTCTGTGCTACAAGTCTGTGCTGACCACCCAATTTCCCGACTTGTAGTTTGCTCATTTGTGGGGCTCTCACCCCAATTATGAGACTGTTGCCTTCACATTTTTGAATTTACATTCTCTCTCTCTGTTCCCCACTCCTTAGTTCCTAAATCCATTTGGAAGAGTCATGCATCTACTTTTGTTTTCATTTTCAATTCCCATCCAAGTCATTCATTTAATTTTCTGGTCCTACAGTGAGTTCTGGGATCAGGCCTTGCCCTGGCTATTTCCTTCTTCCTAGTGACCGTGGTCATGCAAGTTCCCACATGCCTGTGGCCTTGGGCCTTGATTTTAGGACACTTAACCTGGATTCCCTGTTGCTATGCTAGCCCACCTTTTGGGGTCCGTGTTAATTCCTCTGGGACTCTCCCTTGATCTGAGAACAGAGTGTCATCTTATATTTGTTACCTTATCCCAGCGGTTCTCAACCTATGGGTTGCGACCCCTTTGGGGGTCAAACGACCCTTTCACAGGGGTTGCCTAAGACCATTGGAAAACACATATCAGATATTTATATGACGATTCATAACAGTAGCAAAATTACAGTTATGAAGGAGCAACGAAAATAATTTTATGGGGGTCAGCACACATGAGGAACTGTATTAAAGGGTCGCGGCATGGGGAAGGTTGAGAACCACTGCCTTATCCCCTTTGCTTAGGCGAGTTGGTCCAGCTGGGGAGTCAGCAAACTGTTTTGTAAAGGGCTACCTAGCAAAGGTTTAGGCTTTGCAGGTCCGATGGTCTCTATTGCAATTTTTCAACTCTAGTGTGGAAGCACACAAGCAACGGGAGACAATGTGTAAATCAATGGGCATGGTTGTACACCAATAAATCTTTATTTATAAAATAGGCAACAGGCTGGGTTTGGGCCAAGGGGCACAGTCTGCTAACCCCAGGTCTAGTCTATAATGTGCGTCTTTATCACTTTATCTTCCACTCTTATTCGTATCTCCTCCACCTTCACCCGCTTCCCTTATGTTGCTGAGAGTAAATGCCATGCCTTAATATCAAATCCAAAGATAGGGCACTAACTAGCACTGGTTACACCAATAGAATTTAGCCTGTGTACCTGGGTAACAAGTCTAGGTTTCATGGTGCCCAGGGGCTTCTTCGAGGAAACAAATAGGTTAGGGCCCCGGATAGTTAATACTTTAACTACATACCATTTAGGCCATTTCTGTGGTTCCTTCTCTAGGAACTAGGACCCTGCCTTGACTCTCAGATGCAAGCTAGGTGGTGGTCGTCACCGTTGGTTGCCTTAGCCAACACTATTCTTTCCTTATTCCTTGAATAAGAACCTTGATTTTGACTCTTTGTTCAGCTGTGGCCGCACTGTGCTCTGGGGTAACAGATCCCTCCCAAGTGTAGAGAAAGAATCAATTGCCTGGAATTCATATTAGATTACATGTTTGGCAATGGTATCTGGGGAAAATCTCATTGGGACTTCTAGAAAATCATTTTTCTCCATGATAACAAAGAAAGGCCCGAGGAGAAACCCATGTCCCTCTCTCCCTGTTCTAGGTTGACCTTCTGTGAGAACAATATGCTTGTAGTTGTTGCACCCACGTTTACAGACAAACGGAAGACTCAAGACTATCTTTAAACTCAGTAGGCCACGAAGTGAGTCGGAACCATGAGGGGAGACGTGATCAGCACTTTAATGTTGGAAAAAGATTAAAAACTCAAAATCTGTTTGATTATGGGGTCCCCCTCTAACTTCTCTGCGAAGTAGAGTGTATGCTCCATAGTAACCTTTTAAAAATCTGAAAGATTCCAAATTCTGAAACACCTCTGGCCTCAGGGGTTTTCAGTAATGGATCCTGGACCCGTGCTATAATTTGTATTCTGCCAGGGGTAACAAAATCCCATTCCTGTAGGGATGAGTGTCCCCACGCTCCAGGAACACCGTGTTCCACATGCTAACAAGGAGGCAGCCTTTCTGTACCCAGCACCTCCACCTCACTGAATTCAAGTCCACAAATGCAAAGAAATGTCTGGCTATTACCCATGGGAAGTCAGTGGTAGCTCCTCCCCCTGGGCACACGTTTGTTCTTATGAGAAAACCCCGTAGAAGGGCACAGCTAGCTGGGCGTCTCCTTCCTTCTTCAGGATGCTGTGGTGGAGCGCAGTGAAGCTTCCCCTTCGGACCCTGTGTGCAAATCAGCCTGAAATATCCACGGGCAACACGTTGACTTATCCTTCTCACTGGAGCTTCTCATTTCAACAGATTTCCCCATTTTATCATGAAAATGACTATCTGTACGTGGCTGATAAAATCCGTTTTAATAAGGCCAATGTTCTTTGGGTGGCCTACAGCAAACCTCTATGGGCAGTAAATTGCCTCTTAGAAATGCAGGCTTTTTGGAAATGTGCATCAGGACTCTGGGGGACTTAAAGGCAGAGGGATTTGCAAGGTTTGCATTTTTCATTCATTAAGGCTGTGTTGCTGCCAAACTTCTCTTCCTGTGAGTCATACAGGGAGGAGGGCTCACCACGGCGGCCTGGTCATAAATTATAGTGCAGCTCACGGCAGCCCAAGTGTAGTACCGAGCAGGCCATAGATCCTGGCGCGGGTTTTGAGAGCAATTTCTGAGAAATCCAAATGTATTGAAAAATCACATGTTTGCAGAGGCACAAAAAGACTCAAGCCTATCTTTAAATTCAGCAGGCCAACAAGTAAGTTTGTCTTTTATCTAAACCAGTATGAGAAACCCAGAATTAGAGACTCTGAGTCATCTATTTTTGTGTCATCCCATAGAAAAATTACTACAATTAAATGATTCTTTAGTCTTGATCTGTGCTTCTTAACAACCTGCCCCCCCACCCCACCCCCACCCCGCCTTTAATCCCTTTGAGGATGTGAAGAAAGCTCTGGACCTCCTGACCAGGAATTGTCCACAAAAATACACACAATTGTATATGCAATTTTAGGAGATTCAGAGGTCCTCCGAGGCTCATTCAGGATTAAGAGTCTCTGTTCTTTATACCAGAAGCTCCCCGATGGTAATGATTATATTTAATTGTTATGTAATCTAGTTACATCTAATCTGCATAGCCTCCCTCTTGTTTGTGCCTAATGTTCCCTTACACATCAGAAATTTTAGTGTTTCTTGACATGAGTTTACAGAAAAATTAATAAAAAGAGCTGCTTCTCTAGCACCAGAATTGCCCTGAACCAAATTTACACTTAGGCAGAACTGAGAATGCAATTGCTGCTGCTGAGAATTGCCCACTGGCTGTCCAACTTCTGTTTCATGTGGACTTTTAAAGGTCCCCCTTTGTACTTACATCTTCCCAGAGCCGCAGAATGCAGTGTCCCTGCAGGCGTCACGCTGAGCAACTCCAAGAAGTACCATTCACCAGGCGGCCCTGCGTCCTCACCCGGTAGGACGGTACTCCCTCCACTGCGGAGTCCCCACTGTGATAAGGGTGTGCATTCTCTTCACAGCACCTGGCTATCTTTGTTACTCACTTGGGGAAATGAAGGCCAAAAAAGCCAAAGTAATCTGCTCAAAACCGTAAAAACCCACGAATTGCAGAGCCATAATTTGAACCCCATCTTTTCTGACTTCAGGACCCTGTGCTTATACTTTCCCTCTTCCTGTGGACTTGTGAATTTGCCAAAGCAAATCAGGTTAGAGAAATGGACAGGGAAGAGGTCTATTATGCTTTCTCCTCTCCCAGGAAAAACCTCCTGGAAGATGCCCCTGAGGGGCATTGACAGTCCTGCATCCTAGCCCGTGTTCCCACTGATGTGTGGTGGTGGGGCGTGCCTGGCACGGCACCTCTGTGAACAGCTTTTACTATGGAGAAGACATGGAGATGAATCACTGAGGATTATGTTGAGGGGGGGGGACTGTAAAGCAGGTAGACATTGGTTTGGGTCCCCTCAGTTCTCTTTCATCCTTCTATCACTTGGGTAGCATCCATCGTTTCATAGGTGAAAGCGCACTGACACGGGGAGTTCAGGTGTCTTCTCGCTGACCCGTAGATAAGTGGCAGTAGTTTGCTGCACAGGCTTACTTTTCTAGATAACAAACGTGGGGGAATGGGACTAGGGACTCACAGAGAAAGAGTGGGAAGTTCAGAGCCTTATACTGGTGTCTGTTCAGGGTGGGAGGGTGGGGTTGTGGGTATGCAGAAGAGGCACCTGGGCAAGCTAGCTAAAAATAAACCCATTTCTCTTTACTCAGGTCTGATTCTACTAGGAGGCACCCATGGGGAAACCTGCTTGGAGAGGGAGTCACCCTCTCAGCTGAGGGGGATAATTGTATCATCTACATCTCCCAGCTCTGCTCCATGAGTCTCTACCTGGCTCATTCTCTGCAAAAACTAAGAGATGGGGAGCACTAACAAAATCTGGACTAGTTAGCAAAGAAGCTGAAGAGGAAGAAACAGGTAAGATTCACTTTTATATTATACTTTCAACTAGACCTTAGGTAATGGAAATAGATTACCCCGGAGTCTGTGCCTAACACAGAGGGAAAGTTACCTGCCTGGAGCTAAGGTTGGCGAGTGCACAGGATGGAGGTGAAGGAAGAGGAGGGAGGCCGTGTTGGAACACACCACACAGAAATGTCCAGGATAGAAGCATAGGAGCCAAGGGCAAGCCACTCCTTAACTTCACATCACCCCTGGAGAGGATCCAGTCTCCTGGAGACTGTGCACACTGTTCCAAGTGGACTTCTCCTTGTTAGTAGTCCAGGCCACTTGGGAGCACTGTCCCCCTGTATAGAAGGCTGGGCCCCTGACCCCCGATGGGCAGTGATATGGGGGGAAAAGCCTCACCAACAGAAAAATCCACCCTTGCTGTAACTTGAACTACTAACTCACTTAGTAAAATGAAAATGCCCCAAGGGTAATCAGGCCACATTAAAAAAAACTTATGGAGACTTTTTCCTGATTGCTATTTAAACTAACTGTTTATTTGGGGTTCAAAAATTAGAAGTCCTTTACCATTGCTTGGAAAGGACTGCAAAACCACAGGATACTAGCCTGTTGTTGGAGGTCCTTGGACATGAAAAAAGTCACAAACCAACTCTCATTTTTTTATAATATAAAACCTTAATATAGACATCACAAGGCCACCAGGTAAGTCAGAATGGGAGATAAACAAATGATTCTGGTTATCCCAAATCCAGTGTCCTATTCTTGCTCTGAGTGGTGAGCACTGGCCTTTGCCCACTCTGATCCCTCTAGATAAGTATTCCCATAATGAGGCTGGTTCATAACCACCTGTAGGAAAAATGCAAGAACAAAACAAATTTCACATCCAAAGCAAGGCAGGGCAAGCATCCTAGAGGATGGAAAGAGTTTTAAAAGTATCCTTTTTTCCTTTTTCCAAGGGAAAAGGAAGGGAATACTGGGATTATTTCTCTTCTTTACCCTGCTGTAACTTTCTTCTTATATTCCATTAAAAAACACATTAATAGTTTAGTGGTTACCTGAGGGCAATGGGGGAGGGGGACTCAAATACAGGGTGATGGAAAGAGACCTGACACTGGGTGATGAGCATTCAATGCAACACATAGACGGTGCGCTGTAGAATTGTACACCAGGAACCCATGAAATTCTCTTTAACCAATGTCAGCCCAATAAGCCTAACAGTAAAAAAAGGAAACCACATTAATTGAATACTTCCTGTGCTCAACACCTTGTGCTAAGCATCACTATAAGTTCAAGGATGGACAAACGGTTTCCTGTGGGAGTCCTAGTAGGGGGACTATGACAGGTATTCAACACAAATACTGTAATGCAAGGCCCTTGTAGTAAACACAGATAGTGTGTGAGAAGCTCAAACAGGGATTAAGAGTCTGCAATAATCGACTCTCCTGACGTCGCTACCGTGGCCTACCCCCATAGCAGGTGCCTTACAAGCCAGTGATGGATCAGAGCATAGATTAGCTGGTGAAGAGCAGGTGGCAGGCTTTGCTACAGCCTCACCTGTGAATCCTCTTCCCAGTACAGATTTATTTTCCCCTTCTTTTGATTTTCAACTATTCTGGGAAGCAAGCCTGGTCTTCCACACCAGTTAAGCAGTCTAATCATTCTGCTTCGGAAAATATGCCATTGGATTTTTAAATACATGGATCATTTTGCCTTAATAGTAACTAAAAGACAACTTTATGCAACTTAGCTTTGGAAGTAAATATCAAGTTTAACATTTCAGTTTCTCAAAATCGGTGTGGCTATGGCCATATGTGCTCTGATGCTAAGACAGGATTTAGCAGCTCTTCAACCGTCCCAAGCAAGTAGCACGTCTGAACAAAGAATGTTGTGACTACTTCACACACACAAAAATTTTTTTGAATTTTTGTGACATATCCTATTTAGTGAAATGTTTTTTGGAGGGAAACTACATCATTCAATTCTTCTGGAATTTGGGGAAGTCCCACGGCTCCTGGGCTCCAGTGGGTTTTCTTGGCATTTTTCCATTCCTAAGTAGAAGATGCTCATGGAAAGATGAAACCTCTGCACTTGGAAGAAACCACAGCGGCAGAAAGGTTCACCATGTCAAAACCTGCTAATGTTAGATCGAACTTCGGCGAACTTTCCCATGGGAGATGCTTGCATAACCAGTGCCCTCAGTGCTCAGGGAACGAGAGTGAGAAGTGATCAAGTCAGGGAGGAACACACCGCAAAACCACTCGCTCACACAACTTCCCACCTCGCAATAGAAATTCCTTAAAAGCTCTAAACTACCGACATCCTTAAAGAGTTGAACCATTTGTCATCCAGGTGATGCAGATTATTCTATCCAGGTACATTTAACTCATTTCACAAGTTGGGCTCAGGTACATGCAGTATTGGAAGTATTGGTAAGAGGTTAATGGTGAAAAAGGAAGGGTTCATTTTAAAGCAAGTGGTGTTTGCCTCCCCACTATTGTTGATGTGTTTCTTCTTGTACAGAGCAGTAGACGTGAGTACAATGACATGGTCTTTAGACTTCAACGGGAGACCTCATCAGGGTTCTAGAAAATGTTAGCTGGAGTAGAGCTCTGATAGAGAGGTTGACGCAGATCCTGGGTGGGAGGAGAGGGAGGTTGGGAGGTGAGAAGGTTTTAAACCCAACATCACTTACTTCGAAATCTTGGCCAAAGACCTCGTGGTGGGACTCACTCCTTGAAATTGATAGACACCTGCAATGACTTGTTGCCCAATCAATGTCTGAATGGCTTGAATAAATACTGTAGAGCTGTTTCGAATGGTTCCCCTTCCTATAGTTAATTAGGAGGATCTGGCAGACAAGATGGTTACTCCGGAGTGAAACAGGCTCTGGTCCTCACGCTAGTTTTGTCACTGCTGTATGGTGTGATGCTGGGCACATCAGTTAATGTCCCTGAGCACCCCTTTTGTTCCTATGTATGACAGAAGAGGCAATAATTCCTGTCTTTCAGCGTTAATGTGAGAAGTAAATCAAATAATGTGTGTTGAAAAAAAAAAGCTCAGCAGAATCATTTCAGTAAATACTACATTTCTTTCCCCTAATGCTTCGTTCCTTTTTGGACTTCTGGAAGGGCAGTTTCCCAGGGGAGTGCTGGCAGGGCGTTGGGGTTGCTCTTGATAGAGACCTCCAGGTCTCCTCAGCTGCAGCCCACACCTCCCAGGCCCTGAAGCAGGCTCATTCTCCTAGGGGGCCTGGGAGCAGAAGAAGAAATGGACTTTGGTTCACTGCCAACTAGAGCAGAGCCTTTCCAGAGCTGTCCCCAGCCCAAGGCGTGTCCCTGGAACCGGACCAGCCACGAATGGAAGCGGCCTGGCTTCACGGTGCTTGGCTCGCGTTGAAGTTTCCAGCGCGTCCCGCGAGGGTCCTGCCAGACGGGAGACACTGCTCCCTCTCCCCTCCAAGCTGTTTGTGGGATTCGTCCAGGCCTTCGGGAGCAGGCCTTCTCCATGGAGAGGATATTTCCCACAAACATTCCAGCCTGGAACACATCTTCCAGGCTAAAAGTATTTTCTATGTCCGAACTCCTAAAACTTCATAAATTACCACTCAAGGCTAGAAGCAGCGATGATTTATTTGTACATGTTCCTTAATTGAATGTCATCTGAGGTGAAAAAAAAATCAATAGTGATCTCAGCAATCACCTAATACATTATAGAATTAACTCCAGCCTCTCTAATTTGCATAGTTAAGAGCACTTTCAGAAACCATAGGCCTAAAGAAAGGAGAATAACCGGGGCGTTACCCTGTGTTGGTGCGTGGATTCTTTCAGTGCATGTTTCTCTGGGATGGTCCAGTAACATTTCTGGAAGGATATTTGTAATAGATGTGTCAATTCCTGTGTTTTATGGTAAATGTCTTTGCAAAATGTAGTTCATCTGATACAGCCTGAGACTGTAAACCTTGTTAGTGGCACATCTAAGCTTAATGAAGCTCCCCCACAAAGACCAAAATCTGTCAGGAGCAAAGGAGAACATTCTTTCCTGCTCCTTTGGGAGTGGAGGGGACCTATTTTGCTCTTCAGATTGTTCTTTTAATTTTGTGTTTCCTTCTTTTTTCCATGTGGCTGGTTCAAAGAGAGGTGGGACTGAGGTAGCCTGTCGGTTGGAAGTGCTCTGGGAATGGGAAGCATTAGCCAACTCTCCTTGTCCTGATGTGGAAGTACTCTTGCCTTGAATTTGTCTTTTCTTCCACTGCTTTTGGAAATGTAGGACCCTGGGGATGAACTCAGAATTTGTGTCTATAACAGTGTTCTCAAAACTTGCTCCCCAGACCAGTGCAAATCCACAGACCCCACCCCCAACATGCAAATTTTCAGGCCCCACCCCATATGTACTGAATCAGAACCTCTGTGGGTGGAGCCTAGTAATCAATCCCTGTTGAAAACAAGCCCTCAGGGTTTTGCTAGTGCAGGGGTAAGTTGGAAAACTACTGGCCTTGGAAAGTTCAGCCTACTTCTAGGCTAAGCCTTAATTAAACTAGAGGGGCTGTGCCTACCCAGCTCAACAGAGGAGGAGAGATTTGGGGTCAGAACCTCAGCAGGTAAGAAAGTACACGGGCGTGGGATGACTCTTTATATTGCCCTTTTGGTATCTGCAGTAACACTTTCTGGCTGAGGATCAGGATTTTGACTCAATTTGCTTCCTGAAGACACAATTTAGGCACTAGCCCTGTGTTCCAAATCTTCTGTATTAGTAGCCGAGCACTCCGAGCCCTCTTACTGGTTTAACTATTGCTTTGTTAAAACATCTTTTTATAAGTCATTCTCCATGTGTCACATAGAGAGTGCTTCTAGCCAGGACAAGCCTATGTCCAACAGTGGGGTTGATCTGTGCAGTGGGGCCATTTTCTACTTCTGGGATTCAGTGCCCTCACATTGCCACTTATATACTGAGAGCTCTTTTGACTAAGTGCCACTCAATACATTTTCTTCAAGTTAAGTAGTTATTACACTATCCAACCTAGCTTGCTGTTGAAATTAACTAATTCTGGTCGGCTGACTGCAAGTGTGAAAATTTGGAGCCTTAAGTCAGTCCAGTGGTGAAGGTTCCTGGGCCCTGGACCCAGTCAGATTTCTTGGTCTTGTGACTTTGCACCACCTAATATTTGTGAGGAGTTGAGAGGTCATCATATGAAGGTTGTTGATCCTACTTCTAGGTTAAGCCTTAATTAAGCTACATGTATAAACAGCTCTTTGTTATAGATGTGAGAGCGGTAGGAAGAATGTAGGCTTACAAGCAAGAATGTTCTAGATTTGACTCCAGGTTCTAGCACTTACTAGGTCAGTGGCCTTGAGCAAGTTGCTTAGTTTTAGTTTTGTCAACTTGACATAAGAATAATAATTTCTATTTTCTAAATCAGAGCAAACATAATGCTTAATGGGAATTTTTATTGTTTATAAAGGGATAGACTTAAGCTTTTTTGAAGCTGAAAAGTCTTTTCTGTTTGACTTGGAATGAATCATATATCTTGATGTTACTTTCTGACTTTGGTTTTATTTTTGCAATACCATGTTTTGGGGCTGTTACTATCATTCTTCCGTTAACGACAGGATTCATTAGAAGGGGCATGAATGTTACTGGATATAAGGAAAAGGCCAGAATAAAATGTAACGTTCGCTGTCGGTCGCTGACAAGGTGTAAGGCTGTATAATTGAGCCAGAAGGTTTAACTGTTTTTAATCATGCTTTTAAAGAGAAGTGTTTTCCTCATTTCCCTCTGCTGTTTGTTTTCTTGGGAGAGGAGTGGTTTACCTTTGGTTGAAAATCCTCAGTGCTAGCACGTCCCAGCTGTCAGGCCTGAGGCAAGTTGCTCAACCTCTGATACTTTCATCTTCTATAAAAATAGACTAATATCTACTTTTCAGCAGTGATGTAAGGCTAGAGATTCCAGGTAACCCCAATTATCTGCCCTCATGGAGGAGAGCAATAGATGATCCAAAGAGAATATTAATAAAATTCTCTGGCTTTGGAGGCCTCCTATGATTCCTTTTTATGAACAGATTTTTCTTCCTAATTCTTTGTTTAGGCTGAGATGAAAATTCCCTTATGTTGTGGGAATTATCCCCTTGTATTGGGTAAATTCATCTCCGTGGGAGGAGTTTACCAAGGAAACGTACAAGCCTTTTACAGATAATTGAGTATTGGCTGTCAGATGCTGGTCAGTTCAGAGGTCATCAGCTGCTGGAAGTACCATCAGTGCTGCTTTATGTACAAGTGCCAGCTGGTGTTCCCTTTGTGTACGCGATGGAGGGTGAGCCTAGTAATGCAGAGCAGGCAGGTGGGACGTGTGTCCATGCTCAGGGAACAAGACCGGCCTATGTGGGGCCGGAGAGGACCCCCGCTCCTTGCTGAAAGTGGCCATTTCTCCTAAAACATCACAAAAGACTACTCCAGAGACACCTTGGAAAAAGTGCAAGCATCATTGCACCTGAATTTTCTCATCTGCAAAACAGTGGATAGCTCACATTACTGTCCTAAGGATTAAATGAGATAGCTGTATGCAGCCAGCCCATAATAGATTATTTTATAAAGGAGTCTCTCTATATTCTTATTGGCTGTGAATATTTTTTTTATTGTTAGTCTTATTGGGGTGACATTGATTAATAAGAATGACATAGGTTTCAGGTGTGCACTTCTACAATCCATCACCACGCAGTGTCTGTTCTCTTTCCATCACCTTATATTTGACTCCCCTCCCTCCTCCCACCCCTGCCCCCTTGCCCTCAGGTAACCACTAAAACTATTGACTGTGTCCATGTGTCCGTGAGTTTTTGTTTCTTTGTCGCTTTCAGTTGTATATTCCACATATGCGTGAAGTCATGTGGTTCTTGGGTATTTCTGTCTGGTTTATTGCGCTTAACATGGTGTTCTCGAGGTCCATCCATGATGTTGCAAATGGCCGAATTTCATCTTTTCCTATAGCTGAGTAATATTCCATTGTGTATATGTACCACAGCTTGGCTACGAATATTTTTCATGATTCTGTGTTTCCCTGCATTGTCCCAGAAAAATGTTTTCAATCTGTAAAGGATCAAAATAGATTCCACCTCTTTGTCATGATATGCTCTACCAATAAGAGCATGTCTTCATTTCTTGAGAAGAGCTAGCTAATTCTTTCTCTTCTTCATACTCCAAAATGCAGGGCTAGTCTGGCTCTTTCTCTCTAGGTGAGAAAGGTGTGCTAGGTTCTGAGGTCACACATGAACTCAGAAACACTCCCAAGGTTTTCAAGCCCTCATTCTGCTGAAGTGTTGAAACCAAGAAGGATAGTAGGAGCAGGACCCGTGCGGACATCTTCACACCCGTTTTTTGTTTCAAATTCTTGTCTCACTTTCTTAAGGATCCTGATGGGGATAACCTGTGTTCTTTTTCCTGAAACATGGTAAACCAATATTTCTTTTGATGGTTAATTTATCAGTCCCCACATTCATACTTTCAGTTCTTTTATGCTAAATAGAGATTATGGTGAAGTGGCAGCACAATGATGTAGAAATTATGCATGTTCTCACGTTCCATGGGCCTAGATTGAATAGTCTCAGCAGCCTAATGAATGCCAGCTGTGTGACTTCAGACACTCACTTAACTCTTCTGGCCTTAATATTCTGTAAGAGTCATGATGCCTATTTCATGGGATTATTGTGTAGGTTAAAGGTAATATATTAAGGGACTTTCTACAAAGTAAGCAATAAACAAAGTATAGCTATGATTATATCCTAACATTTGAAATTGTAACATTTGTCTGAAAGTTTAACAAAAGTTATACTCTTCACCTTTACCCTTTAAGGTATGATCCCTTTTTGTGGATAAAGGAACGGAGGCTCAGAGAGGGTAAGCAACATGCTCAGAGTTATGCATCTAGAGAATGACAGAACTGTGATTCATCCCAGATTTTTTAACCCTAAATTTAAGGTTCTTTTTGCATCCTGGCTGTCTGCTCATGATGAAAATTTAATTCTTTGTGATATCATGGGACCCAAAATTGTGAATGCCAAGAACACACACTTTGCCTGTTTCCCTTTGAGGCACTGATTATCTTCTGCCTCAAAGCATGATTGCTTATGCATATGCATATGTAATAGTTTTTCTGTTAGCCTGTGCAGAAAGAAAGAAAAAAGAAGAAAGAAAAAGAAACACACAATTAAGCTGATCCTAACTCTGGGCATTCTCGTGTTCTCCACAGTATCAGCCCAGAGCCTTGCAGCCAGTGGGTACTCAGCGTGTCCGGTGAGTAAGCACAGAAGCATAGAGCTGAGTGGTACAGGTTCATGTCCAGCCTTGTGTAATAGTCACCCCAGCGTGCCATCCACTTTACTTCTCTTTTGTGTCTCCCAGAGTTCAGGTTTTAAAAATAAATTTTTGCACCTGCCTCTATTCTCAAAATGCTTGAGGTGGCTCATTGCTCAAATTGATCTGTACCTGACTGCTGACTCACTAGGATGGGTCCACAAGTTCACATACCGATGTGGGCAAAAAAGAGGGAGGGGACAGGCATTTTATAAGTTATCAAGAGACAAGCACTGACATATTGAAAAATTTGTATGCAAATGAAATGTTCTGCTTAAATAAGTCAATTAACAAAAGTACATGTTGCAATCATTTCCAAGCAATGCTCTGGGGAAAAAAAATGAATGTAATTGAGGGACTTACTAGATAACAAGATCTCAGAGCATTCATCCGCTTGGCTAATTCATCCTGGGACTTTGTCATCCCCACCCACTCCTGTCCATAAGCAGCTCTGCTCTCAGTGAAGGCTTTAAGCTATGAATGATTCTGCACGTGAGGTGACAGGGTTGCTTTGGGTCCATTTCATGCTCTATGGGTTTGCCCTCTTTGAGAGAGGAGTTAGTCTTAGAATCTAGTGACTCCCAGGAGAATAGCACCAATCAACACACTCAACACAGCAGAGCATGCAGTGCAGTGTGAGGGAAAATTTATACTGACAACTAAGTCTTAGTGGATGTATTTTCAGAAATAACCAACCCGAGGAAGAAATTCAGAGCTCAGGGGAATACATTAGGGCCTCTGAGGAGTTTCCACTGAGGCAGGGAGCAGTGGTAGTAAGGGTCATATGCTTGGGACTCAGGAGCCATCATTTTCTTCTTCTCGTTTAGTGAATGCTTTTTGCCTGGGCACTATTGTGTAAGTTAAATTACTGCTCTGTGCTGTGGTTTGTTCATTTAGAGCAGTGGTTCTCAACCCAGGGCCATTTTGTCCTCCAAAGGATACATAGCAATGTCTGGTGACATTTTCTGTTGTCACAATCCAGGGACCAGAAGGTGATGCTACTGGCTTCTAGTGGGTAGAGGTCAGGGATGCTGCCGAATACTGGGCGTTGCACAGGACAGCCCCAACAACAAAGAACCATCCAGCTCAAAATGTCAATAGTGCCAAGGCTGAGAAACCCCGATGTAGGGAAACAGTGGTAACATCCCGAACCTAGCCCCACTGATGGAATGTTAGGTGATTTTTCTTTTGTCGTATGCTTGGGGATCCTTGGACAAAAACTGCCGTGTAAGTCTTTTTTTTTTTTTTTTTTTTTAAGTCATGTTACTGCAAGTCCCCAGGCCTCAGTGAAGCTTGCTGACAGGGTCTGACTCAGCTCCTTCCCACATTTTAAAGGTTTATCTTTATTCTCATTGGGATTTGTCTTTTCTTTCTCTCTTTCTTTCTTTTAAAGATTGTTTTCTTTCCTAAAGGACTTTACATTTTCAAGGTTTGATCCTGCTGTTCCTGGTTTGCACCACTGAGTTCTCTACGTCATTTCAGGCATAATTATCCAGCTTCTTAAAGAGAACTTTTCAAACTGGTCTGGCTCCAGACTAAAGGATATTTATTTTTCTGAGATCAAGGAACACGGTGAGCCTTTGACAACTATCCCCTTCCTGGCTGACTCGACACCTCACTGTTGAGTGAAAGAGAGTTGAGTTAGTTCAAGCTAATGGAACGTTTCACAGGCTCTTCTCTTCCTTTCGCTTCCAGAAAATTCTCTTCAGTGGCCCCTTGGGAGTCACAGAATGACAAAGAAGGGAAAAAACAACTTCCAAAGTAGGCACAAGAATTGTACTTATTTTTTTGGAAGCATCTAGGAAAGGAGAAAAGAATAGCATAGACAAGACCATTTTACACCAAACCTGCTTCTGATTCTAGTCACTTCCTTTCTGCTTGCCTGGCAAAACTCAACTGCATCCTATCAAGTTGGTCTATAAACCAGGTTGGTGCATGAGGCATTTTTGGAAATACTTTGCTTTGGCAGCCTAGAAAATATCAAATGTGTCAGAAAACGGAAAGCCAGGGGAATGGAGAAATGGAGTTTATTTTCATGGAAATTTGGTTGCATACTTAGGTTGCTGAGAATATTTTTCCTCTGAAAAGTTGATTTAAACTAAGGCCAAAGATTGGGTGTGTGGGGGGGACTATTAAAACACTGAAGATGAGGCAAAGAAATAGAATTTCTACCTAAGAAAATTGATTTGGGTGTAGAAACCCCTACCTCATTATCCAAGGAAGAGCGTTAATGAC
Source organism: Lyroderma lyra (assembly GCA_004026885.1). Classification (NCBI taxonomy): domain Eukaryota; kingdom Metazoa; phylum Chordata; class Mammalia; order Chiroptera; family Megadermatidae; genus Lyroderma; species Lyroderma lyra. The sequence continues at coordinate 262,750 of PVJL010001219.1, read as the reverse complement.
TATTTCCTACTCGTTCAGTGAATTCCTTTAGTGGATGGCAGGAGTCGTAAACACTATTGCGAGCTGGAGGGCACCACCGGAAGGCACTGAGGGAAGGTCCAGGGAGGCCACTCTGAGAGTCAGAAGCAAGAGGTATTCAGCAGTGTACTTAAACATGTCTTGAGTGCCTTCTGTGTGTGTGCGGGATGGGGGATGTAAATAAAACTAAGGCCAAAACTCTGCAAAACCCCCCCCCCCAAAAAAAAAAACTAGAGAAACGTTACCCATGATTGTTGTGAACGGCCGCTTTCACTCTTACCTTTGAGGTCCCAGGGTTAGATATTTCTCCAGTTTTCTTCCTTCCGTTGTCTCATGGTGATGACAGTAGCATTATGAATGACGCTCGGGAGCTAGACCAAGGGTGCTGAGAACTGCATGTTGGCTTCCCAGAACGTTTTCCACAATGATGTCTGAGATGCCAGGTCAGCAGTGTGACTGTCAGAGGACATGCAGGCAGCAGAAATGCATTGGAAGCAGACGTTAAAAACTAGAGATTTTAACAGAGAATTTTGCAATAGCTGCTGCTTTTTGTTTGTGTTGTGGTGTGGTACTGTTTACCTTGCCATAATTCTGTTATTCTTTATTCGTAGAATTACATAGCTTGGAAAAAAAATATTCTTTTGCTGCAACTTAAGTGTGATCTCTCTTGGCTTCGTATAATTCCTAAAATCAGTCATGGGTTTGGCAGAAATTCAAGATGTATCAAGAAACCAGCAGTCACATCTATGTGCTTGTTTAGATTTTTCTCTTTCACGTAGGCTGTGATTGAATTAAAGAGAAAAGTGGTTTGATCTGATCAGAGTAACAATAAGGGGGGTATGAGATTTCCCTTGCAGGCTGGAGGTGAAAGCAGAGAGATGTAACTCCTGTTGGAGAAGGGCAAAGAGGTGCGGTGCAGGAATATCGGTTGTATCTACAGTGAGGGAGGAAAGCCTGCTAACTCTGGGATTTTAGAAAAAGATTGCTACTACCAAATCAGGATGCAAGGTGGTATGGGGCTTGGCGAACATTATCTTCCAGGGCTTGGTAGTAAATATTTTAGGCTGTAGACTATATGGTCTCTGTAGCAACTGCTCAACTCTGCCATTGTAGTGTGAATGCAACATAGCGAATAAGGAAACCAACGAGCATGGCTGTGTTTCAAGAAAACTTTATTTATGGACACGGAAATGTGAATTTCATGTCATTTTCACATGTCATGAAACAGCATTCTTTCGCTTTCTCCCAACCATTTAAAGATGTAAAAAAACCGTACTTAGGTTGCAGACCATGAGGTGGCACCGCAGACTGCGTGCACGGTCAGTAGTCAAGGTTAGAGGAATGGATTGTGATTTGGGAATTAGAACCAGGTTAAATATCTAGCCCCACCAACCACTAACACACCGCTCAGTCCGGCTGGGGGCAGATCACTTTTCTCAGTTTTAGTGTCCTCAGATGGGGTCAGGAGAGTCTTCCATCCATGATTGGTCTGAGCATTAAAAGCAGGAACGTGCGTAAAATGCCTAGTACTCTGTCTGCTCTCCCTTAACCGATGGTCACAAGATGTTGAAAAATATTATTTTGAACAACATCCACATACTTTCCGAGTCACCCACCTTTGCAATGAGCATACCATTGCACATTTCTTTGAAAGCTAACATAAGATCAAATTTTCCCAAGTTGGTCACTTTAGTTTTATTCCACAAGGATTTTCTCCATCCAAAGGGTTTTCTGTAGTCCCCTGCAGGAGTTTTCACATCCAGACGCAATATCCTCATGTATCAGCTCTGATCTGTGTATCCTTTCCCACGTGACCAGATAATTTAACAGTCCAAGCATGTTTTTCCTGTACCTTCTTACATCTCTCCAGGGAGAAGCTCGTCTGGTTCAAATTGCAGTCTAAACCTGGAAGTTACTGTGTTCTTGGTTTGTCCTTCTCAACAGAGTTGGCAGGACAAGAGTCTTGGGTTTCACTTCCAGGGCCTTCTGTCTGTGACAGAGCAAGCGATAACCATGAGAATATTACTCGCCTGCCTTTGGCGAGGTGATGCAGACGAGCTCTTGGAAGGAACTTAATTCAGAGTAGGTCTTCATGTCTACTACTTTAAGGTGCGAGCATGTCTTCAACCCCATGGTTTGTGAAAAGAGCTTCCCAAGAGACCTTCCAGCCTCAACACCTGTGTTCAGCCATGCCCAGACACTGAATTAGACTTCCCGTTTGAAAGACACACCTGGGTTTCTCCAGCTCTTATTCTTACAGTTCCAAATCCAGTTTTGAAGAACAGTGTGATCTGCAGGGCCAGGACTAGGGGGGAGGCAGGTGAGACACTCACTTTGGGTACAAATTTTAAGGGGTGCCAAAAACCTCAGGAATCAAGATAAATGATATTTTAATGCAGTATTTTTTTAAAATTAAAATCTATAATGAACAAAATTTCAAAATTTTAAATAAAGACAGGACCAGTTACAGTGTTGGCCAAGCCACACTGGAGCTTAAGGCAGAAGGAAAAATCAGTTACTACTATCCAATAGATCTTGTTTAGATGCTTCATAACTGTTTCTCATTGGGGCTGTGCCTACGATTATTACCACACATAAGAACATTGACTTTGAAACGGAGTTGGTTCTGTCGCGGTTTGCCCCTTCACTACTTGCTTCCTCTTTCTTTCCACGTTCTGTTGTTTTACTGTTCTCTTCTTTCATCTGTTATCACTCACTTAATTTTGCTACTTTCTTTCTTCACGTCAGCCTTGACCCATTTATTCTTGCTCAGATTTTGAAAGGAAGTGCTCTTTCATTTATAATAACGGAGTGGTTCCTATAAGTCGATACTCATTCTAAGGCTAAAGTGCCTTTTGCTGATGGTGGTGTACGTCCTCTTGACTTGAAGCCAACATGGTGACCTCTTTAACAGTTCTCAGGATTCCCCAGAGTGTGGAAGTCTCCAATCTGGGGAACATGGTGCTGCACGAAAGATGATAAACCACAATACAGTCCAGGGATTTCCCTTCATTGTATCAGTGTTCACGAGTGCAGGGAGCCACTCTGCGACTCCTGACAGTTACCAGCACATTCCTTAGAGAGGAGGGTTTGAAACCAAATATTTGAAGTAAGCACTGTTGGGATGTGTAGGGCTATTAGTGCGGCAGCATCTGGCAGTTATAATCTGAACAAAAGTTCCCTCCCTCTTTCTTAATCTTTATCCCAGATGGGAGGGTGGCTCAGTACCAAAAACGTTTTCAGTTTTTCTTCCCAGGGAAGGCTAAGCCAAAAGCACAGAATGGCCAGGGAAGTGACCATGGGAATAGGGGTCAGAGCCTTCATGTATTCCATGCAGTAGCTAGAGCACCACGGGGATATAACCTCTGAGGAACAATTTAAAATGCAAGCAATTACATTAACACTAATTACATCCAACCCTGTTATTCTATAGCAGATAATGGAGTAGAATCATGCTTTGGGAGTATTTTTATTATTATCCAGTGTTTAAAAATGTACTTACGCCTCTACTTCCCAGTAGTATATATATTTTGCATTAATAGTTCCTTTAGTGCAGAAGTCGAAGCTCTCAAACAGTCAAATAAACATGTCACATGTTTAATCACATATCATCCAGACACACACCAAGTGCCTTTTATGGTTGGTTTGAAGTTGTGATTCTGGTTCTCTGTATTTATTTATTTTTCTTTTAAGACACAATGTGAACATCCTGTGCTGGGATAGGGTGGGAGTTGGGGGAGGTGACTCTTTCCAGATGGTGGGAGCAACCGAATTTAGTTCCTTCAGGCTTGGAACGTTTCCTGCATTAAGTAGAATTAAAGATGAGCTTGAGCAAAACCAAGAAAAAGAGAGTTCTCTGAGGTCAAGCCAGGGAAAGTATAAAGCAGGACTCTCAAACCTTAGTGTGCATCAGGATTACGAGGAGGACTTACTAAAACACGCTCCACAGGGCCCTACCCTCAGATTCAGCAGGTCTAGGTGAGGTTTCAGTGCTTGCAGTTATAATAAGATTACAGATTCTGCTTCTGCTGCTACTACTGGTGGTGGCCCAACTAGTATTGAGCAAAAGTTTGAGTAAAAACATTTAAGCAAAAGTTTCTGAGAACTACTAGTATTGAGTGAAAGCTTTTTATCTTTATTGCATGATGGACTCCTTTGGGAATCCTAAGAAAGCTGTTAGAGTCCCTCCGGAAGGCTGCACGAACAAAAATGTGAAATGTTGGATCTGGTTTCAGGATTCCAGTGATCCATATTAAGGACATGCCTGAGGTATTGCTTAGTTTGAGATGGCCCATACTGTCCCCAACTACACAGTTCTTCCACTGGGGACTTCATTCATTCATTCCACCAAACCCTGTGATGCTGACTGCAGGGATGACTGAATTAAGGCACCTGGATTTTATTAAAATTCTTGAAGATGGAAAAGGATTTGTAGGAAAAAAAATGATTAACACCCCCCCTCGAGCCCCCAATATTTGAAATTCTACATAAATGATTTTACAAAGTTTGCTCTGGTGTACCATTGGTACGCACTTCATTTTTAAATGAACCAAATACAACTGTAACCCTCCTCTAAAGAAAGTAGGCCTTGAACTAAAGGATGAAGGAAAGCTGCACCATTTATAATGTATGTGGAGTATGTATATTTTAGTGTTGTGTGCAAGGTTCAAGCCATTGTTTGTTCAGGAAGGGAGGAGATCTCTGCGAAGTAAGTAAAGAAAAGCTAATTCTCTCTGAATTTTGTCAATCACCGGCTATGGTGTAAGGTGAGAATGCACAACACACTGTAAAAGACATGTTTTTGGTTGGAGGGCCTAATCTTGAATCCAGGCTTTGACAGTTACTGCCTGTGTAATCCTGTGAGCTATTACCTGCTGGAGCCTCAGTTTTCTTATCCATAAAGTGAGCATATTACCTATCTTGTCATTGGGAAGGTAAGATATACATGTTAACTTGCCTGGCGTTCAGGGTTCACTCAATACACAAGGGTATGACTTTTCCCCATGGCTCAGTACTGCATCCTTTGATCCTTTTAGGTGGTTCTTTCCTTGGATATTTTCCTTGTTTGCATGTGTTCATCAGAACTCTGTTGAATTCTCACAGGGGACTCTGCAGATCTCTGGTTCTCTCTCCATACATCTGTTCTCTTTCTAGTACTCAGTCCCATGGACTCCAGCCTCATTGATCTCTGGGACTTTTGTACATCTCCTCAACTGAGGACAACATCTTCTGGGCTCCTTTTGAATTTCTCCTCTGCTCCTCCAGCTAGAAACTCAAAGCAGTAAGCTGCACCAATTGTAAGCCTCACCTCGTTTGTTTCCTGTCTTTCAGGGATCGCTATCCTTCAATGACTGATGTTCAGTGTTTTGAAACCGTTGTTTCCTAGATTTTGTCCGTTTTAGGATTGTAGTTACAGGCAGTATAATAAATCTGGTCTCTGATACTCCATCTTGGATAAAAGTGAAGATTTATTATTTTTAAATTTTTTGTTTTGGATATCTATCACATACCATAAGATAATTTAAAATATATACATGTACATTTTTAATCATGAACAACCTTTTACAAACCAACCAAGTTAAAAATTAAAGCATTGAGAATGTATTAGAATTTCCCTCTATGCCTCTTCCCAATTCCATTCCCACTTCTCTCCCCAGAGAAGACATTTTCTCTGAATTGTATGTCTATTCACTTTTTTCTTCATATTTTTGTCATATGTGGCAAAATGTGTGAATGCTTAAATAATATATATTTTATTCTTGCCTGTTTTTGTATTTCCTATAAATGAAAACAGAGAGTATGTACACTTTTATTAAAAAACTTGCTTCTTTTATTCTACATTGTGTTTGTGATATCCATCCATGTAGATGTGGTTTCTTCATTTCCACTGCTGGTTAATATCCACATTTTATTTATCCGTTCTGCTAGTTAGACATTTTCGGGTTGTTTTAGGCTTGGAACTATTGTGAACAGTGCTGCTTTGATTATTCTTACACTTGTCTCCAGGTGCTCAGGTGCATGAATTGAGCTGGGGTATGCATGTCAGAGTGAAAATTGCTGAAACTGTAGTGTATGTACAAATTTACTAGTAATGATTGTTTTTCAAAGCAGTAATCCTTATTTATACTCCCCCAAAATGTGCATGAGAATTCCCATTGATTCAATTCATTTACACTTGCTATGCCAGACTTTTAACATTTTACAAAGCTGGTGGATGTGTAATGCTATCATATGGTTTTCATTTGCATTTCCCTAATTACTACTGAAGTTGGGTATTTTCTTTCTTTCTTTTTCTTTTTTTTTAAGTTGAGTATTTTTAATGTGCTTGTCATTTGAGTTTGTTCTTTAGTGAAATCTATCTTTTACCCAGTTTTATCTTTTTTCTTTTATTTATTCAATAGTGTTCTTTATATAAATACTAGTTTTTGTGCTTATATGTGCTGCAAATACCTCTTCCCATGTTGTGGTTTGTTTTTCTACTCTCATGATTTTTTTTTTTTTTTGAGAAATACTTAATTTTAATGTAACTGGATTTAAAATTATCCATTAAGGAAAATCTTTTAAAAAATTTTTCATTACCCTCAAGGTCATAGAGCTATTCTTCATTGTTATATTCTTAAAGCTTTATTGTTTTGTTTTCACATTTAGATCTTACTCCACTTGAAATTGGTTCAGATGCATTAATCTTCACAATTACTTTTCACTAAACTGCAATACCAATTCTGTCATTTATCAAATGGCTATACGAGGTTGTACAATTAATTTAGCAAACTCATCCTAGAAAAAGTGCTACACACCTCACTGCTGAATATCACTACAGTCACCTTCGAAGTACTCCCCTTGGGAAGCAATGCACTGATGCCAGCTCCTAGTCCACGCTTCAAAGCACTTCTGGAGCTCTCCTTCTGGAATGGCCATCAGAGCTGTCATCATCCCCCAAAGCTGACCATTAAGTTTGCGAACTTGTCAGTGTGAGCTTAGGTTGGCGGCACTGTACGAACAACTCAGTAAGGTGTCATAACCTTGCCAAGGTTGTACAGTGCTGCCAACCTAAGCACAGTGGCAAGTTCGCAAATTTAATTGTCAGATATTGGGGGTGATGCCAGCTCTGATTGGTGACGATACCTCAACAGTGAGGTATGTAGCACTTTTTCTAGGATGAGTTTGCAAAATTAATTTTCTGATCTCGTATATGCGTAGATTTCTATTCTCCATGGCTTATTTTTCTATTCTTGTGCCCAAACCCCACTGTCTTAATTACAATAACTTTACAGTAATCTTGGTAACTGGTAGGGCAAGTCCCTATCTTCTTTCTCAAGAATTGACATTTTAACAATAAATCCTCTAATCCAGGAATGTGAAATACACATTCATTTAGTTAGGCCTTCTTTAATAGGTTTCCAAATGTTTATGATTTTTTTCATAAAAGTCTCCTACATCTTTTGTTAGATTTATCTTAGGAACAATTTTTTTAAAAATGTATTATTGGAATTGGCATTTTTAAAAGTTCACTTTATTTATTTGTTGCAGGTCTATAAAAATGCAACTCATTTTTGTATGTTAACTTTATTTCCAGCACATTGCTAAGCTCCTATTAATTTTAATAACTTACCCATGAATTACTTCGTGCTTTCTGTGTATGCAGTCATGCCATCTGTATTGTTTTGTTTCTACCTTTTGAACATCTATGCTTGTTTCTTTTCTTATATTACTTCACTGACTAGAATTTCTTGTATAATATTGAGTACAAGTAGTGCTAATGAGCACCCTTATCTCAATTCCCAAAATCGAAGGGAGTATTTTCACCATTTCACTGTTGAGTATATTACCTGAAGGATTTTTGGAGACATTATTTCCAAAGTACATTGAATATTATTTTATTGTCTTCCAGCTTTTTCCTTTTTCAGGTGAACAATTATGTGCCAATCTAATTTTCAGTCCTCTGACTACTTTTAAAATCCTCTCTGATTTTAATCTTGTGCAGTTTTACTATGAAGTATCTGGTTATGATTTCTTCTGCTATATTCCTCTTCCATTTGTAAGACTTATTGAATCTGTGAGTACTATATTTTAAGAAATTTTTAACTGTTCTGTCATCAAATATATTCTCTGCCAAATTTTTTTTCCCCGTCTCTTGGGAACTGTAATTAGATGTATGTTAGGTCCTTCTTACTCTGTTCTTAGAACCTCTCATATCTTCTCTCACAATTATCTTTTGTTTCTTTATGATAACTCTGGAATAATTTTCTAATCTGTTTCTGTTTGCTAATTCTCTTTATGATTACATATGTATTAAAATCTACTCTTTTTTATATTGTATTTCAATTTGTAGAAGGTCTATTTGATTCATTTTCAAATATGTTTGTTCCTTTTAAAAAGTTTCTTTTTTATGCAAATATTTTCATAGTTGTTTTACATTTCTTTTTATTTGAAGGAAATAGCCTACAGTTGAATCTTGCTGCTTATTCAATTTGTCAATCTCTGATTTTTATTTGCATTATTTAGATTATTTATGTTTAATATAATTATTAATGTGATTAAAGTAAAATGTAACTCATCATAGATAGTATTTGTTGAATAAACCAATAGTGAATGCATGAATACATACTATATAGCACATCAGAATCTCAGATGTGACAGGTGCGATATGTATAGATTGAGGGAGCTTGAGGCGGGGTGTTTGCTTGTTTTGTTTGTTTTGCTAGATGCCTGATGCTCTGTTATCATTTTATTACTATTTGTGTGTGTGTGAAAATGGAAGGATCAAAGTTACTTCCAGGTTCAAATCCATCTTGAAAACCTTAGGATTCTAGAAGGTTGACTTACAGTAGCTAAAGTTTTTTTTTTTTTTTTGCTTTCTGGTATGTGGGTAGCTCCCTGGCTGGGAATCCAACCCAGGCCGCAGCGCTGACAGCGCCAGCGCCGAAGCCTTAAGCCACTGCACCATCAGGGAACTCCCGTAGCTAAAGTTTTACTGCTTTTGTGGATGAACTTAATTATATGCATGGAGAGTCTGGCGGTGCGGAGCCTTAAACAAGATGAGAGCTCACTCTGAAAGCATCTGGTGAGAGCTTACTCTCGTGTCAGGCCACAGCCTTTGAAAGAGTTATCGAATTGAAGGTACAGTGATAGAAGGAGGCCTTGCATTGTGTTGTTCAGGACTCAAAGGCTACTTACTCTTCCTGTAATACTTGTGAGACCAGTTCTGAAGAGAGGACTGTTACTTAATTGTTCTACTCATACCTCTATAAAGTTTAGATATAAAACCAGAATATGTTTGAGTTAAAGTTACATCTTCCTTTTTCTGTGAAACAGGCTCATGACAGAGAGTTCTCCAAAAATAACACAATACAGGAACCAAGAAAAATATTCTATGAGTTATTCATGTATAATTTAATTCAAATAATACTAAAGAGAATTAAGAACTCTGCATTTTTCAGATGAAAAAGTACATTAAAATACTAAAGCCTAGTATCCATCTGATGGTGGATACATATGACAGCTAAGGAAATGGGGCACAGTCACTTACTTTGCCTTTGTCTGCATATTTTGTCATTTCCTATCATGTGGACAAATAGATACCTGAGTTTTTAAGTTTGTTTTGGATGTGTAGGCTTCCCCGAGAATTTTGTTTGGCAAATCGCTTTTCTTCTTCGCCCTCCAGGTTCTTAGCTATAGATAAGTCTAGAAATAATGCTGAAAACTTGTATTACTTCTTCAAACATCCATGATGGTTAAGTAGAAAAAGCTAATTAAAAATTTTCTGAATTAAAAATGTGGCTTCTAGGCAAAATGTCATCATTGAACAGTAAGCATATTTCTGATTCTTTTCTTACTACTGAAATAATTAAGAAAGAACTAGTTACCTAAAAATAAAAAAATTTTAAAAAGCAATAAAAATAATTGTCACATAAAGCTATCAAAGGCAAAATATAATATAAATGTGTACACGATGGCTGTCTGGAAAAAATCCAGCCATAAATGCCTCTATAATATGACAATGTTATATTTGATAATGGCTGGATTTTTTCCAGACAGCCCTCATATATGTAGCTTTTTCTCTGAATCCTGGGTTTATGACTGAATGCTGTTAATTTTGTGACCAATTGCTCCTAAGTATTATTGTAAGAGCCACCTTCCTACGCTGTTTCCCCACGTAAATGTGTGAAAAGCCAAGAAGATTGACTCAGCTAGGGCTGGATGCAACTATTAGCTCATTGTATTCACTAATAAATGGGAATTTAAAATAGTCTGGACAAGTTAATACTTTTGGCCTAAGTACTAATGAGCTAGATCATCCTCTGCTTATACTACTCCCTTGGTGTTAAGCTAGACATTTATAGTAGTTGTCAGAAATCACAGTGGGCTGTCTCTGTGATGACAGCCCCAGTGGCGCGCTCACCTTTGGTAGGCATGAGCCTTGGGTGTCTTTCCCAAGTGAAGAGGGCTTTTCTTAGCTTTTTCACATTCTTCAGTCAACTCCCTTTGGGATGCACGCCAAGCATTTGTGAGGCATAGCCAGTGATCAAGAAGAAATGTTTTTTCCCTTGCAAACCTAACGGCCCAGTGTGACATACACAGAAACAGTAATTTAAGAAAATACACTTAGAGACCTAAATCAATGTGAATTCCTTTCTACTCAGAAAGTCTAACATTGTGAAATGAGATTGTCAGCACGAGATCTGCAACTTTGCTCTTTTATTCCCTTTCCCTCCAACTTTCTATTTAAAAATTTTTCAATGCCAGAGAAAAGTTGAAACAACAGGATCGTGAACACTTGTATACCTCTTTCTGGATTAAAAAATTGTTAAATTTTACCACACTGGACCATTTTAAGGTAAGTTTCAGGGGTCGTGACCGTAATTATTCAACATGCGCTTTCTGAGAATTAAGGACTTTCTTCCAACACACTGTTAGCATGCCTAAGGCAGTCAACAGTCGCTCCGTGTTACCTTCTGATATCTAGTTCATATTCACATCTCCTGCCACCAGAAACACCCAAGATGTATTTTATAGCCTACTTTTTTTAGACCAGGATCCAGCGCATTTTATGAATTGAAATTGGTTGTTAGTTTTCAGTCTTTTAGAATCTGGAAGCCTAGCCTCTTCCAGTCCCTGTTTACTCATACCATTTATATGTTTGGTGGTCAAAAATGCAACTTGCTGGCAAAGAGATCTACAGTACCAATTTTAAAAAGATTTTAAAAAGATTTTTATATTTACTGAAGTGTATGCAGAGGGTGCTGAAAAAATACATACACATTTTAAGAAAGGAAAAAAACTGCATTAAAATTGTAATACTCAATACATACCAATAACAAAAGATGAATACAAGTCACATGTGACTTCTGCAATTACAAGAGGTGCTCACAGTGGTCACCATCAGCATCCAGACACTTCTGATCACTGCAAACTAAAACAGCGTTGACCGAAGTGTTCACTTTGCTGCAACTGCCATTTCAATGTCATCACGAAGTACCTTTAGGGTCCCCCATAGGTAGAAGTCAAGGAGTGTTAGAAGAACATAGGGAAAACACCAACAACGTTCTCGAATTTCAAATACCACTTCCAAATGGTCTTGCGCTCCTCGAACAACGGCCGTGCTTCCATTTTGTTTTCTTTGACTGTCCTGCCTGTCGCATGGTGACGTTAGCATCATTTGATTAATGCCATCTTTTGAGCAAACCTCACACTACACATTGCTACCATAATTCAACTTTAAAAAGTAATACATAGATAACATCTCTTAAAATGTGTATACAAGTTTTTGGCACTCTTGGTATTTACTACACTCTTTTCAAACATGGTATTAATCTTTGTTTATACTAGTGTACTTAAGGTCTTTTCAACTTAAGAAACTTAACATTTATTTCTCTAGCTGTGGATTTTGAGAGAAGAAAAGGGGATTCTTTTCCTTTTACTTTGTAAACTTTGTGTCTCATGTTTTGCAATAAGAACATACTACTTTTTTAACTAAAAACTTAGATTTTAAACGTCTGGCATATCAAAATAAATTTTGTCATATATCAAAATTATTTCCAGCAAATATAGAGATATATGTTAAAGTCCAATCTTTTAAAGAAAGTAGAAATAAATATGTACCAATTAAAAGTAAAAGAAAAAAATAAAGAAGACTTTCTTACAAATTTTATACTTCCATATGTAAGCCAATAACCACCCTAATTAAGAACTCTGTGCTTATTTAAATATAGTTTTTAATGTGAGGTTAAGAAGTTTTGCTAAAGCAAATTAAGCAATAGCTTTTAAAAGAGTTTCAAAAACAAGATGAAAAAGTACTGGTGACCTGTTGCATCACAAGAGCATCTTTGCTTTTGTTCTAAAAAGTCAGGAAGAAGGAAAGGAGTCCCCTGGGAGACTGCTGTCCAACCAGAACATCCTAACACAGAAAAGGTTTAGAAAAGGGCCACCGTCAGACTGGGTCAAGGGAGGAAAAGCCAGAAAAATGTCCAGAATGCAGGTTACTGTCCAAGTGGTCTCTTTCTTTTTCTGTCTGGCCACAATGCCAAAGCCTCTGGGGAGAACAGAGCAGCCGTTTGAAAAGGAACATCTGGTAGACCCGCCACCTTCTCGGGCCCACCAACCTGCATCCCTGGGTGAAGGAAGGAGACCCTGGCTCTGAGGACAACACTGTGGCTTCGGAAACCAACCCAACACGAAACGCCCTGGGAGGGCCCAACGTGAAAAGAAGACTCAGGGTCAGTGAGGGAGAAACCCAACCTGGGAAGGTGATTGGATTTCAGCCAGCCAGTCACTATTAACAGGGAAGGAAAACAGAAAAGCACTTGGTTGCTCACATCTCTTTAACTCTTATGCTAACTTGACTTTTGATATAAACTGAGCATTTAGAAAGACCAGTTAATCTTTGTGCATTGATTTCTTTTCCTAATTGAGGTAGTTGTCTTAGTTGCACTGCTTTCATCTTGTCACCTTCCCTCTACGATTGAGCCCATCCAGTAAGTTTTTATTTCTATTATTGCATTTTTTTAATTCTATGATTTCTACGTGTTTCTTTTTAAAATAACTTCTGTTTTCTTCACTGAGATTTCTTATATTTCATTTGTTTCAAGAGAGTTTGTTACTGAAGCATGTTTTTTATGGTGTCTGCTTTAAAATTCGTGTCACATCATTCCCATCTTTGCTTTGTTTTGGTCTTTGGGTCAGTCAGCTGATAGTTTTTCTTATTCAGGGTGGGATTTGCTTGGTTCTGGGGATGATGGTGATTTTCAGTTGTATCCTGGAATTTTGTTAATTATATTCAGATACTTGGAGCTCCATTAAGATCTTTCATTTTAGCAGGCGTTCCCCTTATTTAGGTATAGCCTGCAGGTCCTGGCCTAATTTTATGGGCTGTGGTTTTAATAGCAGTTCAATTTCTAAGACCTTTGCAGTGGTATTTTAATTGGCTAGGTTTATCAGTGTAAGGGGGCTCCCAAGCTCCCTGCTGGTGCTGGCTGAGGGGGTGGAAAGGTGGTCCCAGGCCTTGGGGAGAAAGGGTGTGATAGTATGCCCCTGTCAGTACTCCTGGCTGCTTCAATGTCTCTACATAAAGTGTTGGGCCCAGGGGAATAAAGAATACTTCCTGTAGCCACTTCTCTCCTGTCATTTCTGCTCACCAGCCTCAGTTTTTTTGTTTGTCTTTTTTTGGGATTTTTTTTTTTTTTTTTTTTTTTGGCAGAAAAGGGGGGTCTCAGGCCCTGCAGGGAAAGAAAGTGCCTCTTGTAGTTCAGGGATCCTAGTTCCCAGCCAATCCCCTTTGCTTGTACCTAATGGTGGTGTAGGGAACTCCTGCCCAATGTGGGGCACGAGCCTACCCATGCTGCCTTCCATTGGAAAATGTGTCTGGGAGGCTTTCTTCAGTTGGATGGTGGGCGACGGAAGATGTTCTGTGCTGTTCCTCTCCTCCTGGGATCCCAAACCAGCTTGCCTGCTTGCTGCTTTTCAGAGCTCTTTGTTGGTTCCCATGCCATTTCCAGAGTTCATAATTGAACAGGAAAGAAGTGACTCCAGGCCATCTTGTCCGGACAGGAAGTCTCTGTGTGTGTGTTTTGTCTTCTCTCGTCTTCCTTCAAGATGTAGAGAAACAGAGAACTGATGCAGCAAGCTTATATTTAGTTAAGCAAGGGAAGAGTTACTTCTCATTGGCTTAGAACTTGGTCAGTTACTTCTTGAGAGTTTATTTCCTGAAAATAGCTCTTCATTTGCCTCAAAAAAGTATTTTCTCCAAGTGACCCTTTTTGCCCTGGCACAGATTTGTGCAGTGAGCAGAATACTCCTTCACAATAGGCCCGAAGCTCACAGGATGTGCCAAACGATGAGAACTAACCTCTCTGCCTTGCCCCACTTCATCTTTACCTGCATTTCTCCAAGTGGCAGGCGAAGTCTCCAGGAAGCAACCGTAATCTCACTGCTTATTAGATTTAACAACACCCAACTCTAAAGTGATGACAGCTATGATAGTTGTAGAAAAACATACATGCAATAGGTCATCAATAATTGTTAGTTGAATGAATGAATCGTAATTTACATTTGCAATTTTATTTTCTTAATGTCTCAGAATCCTCGTTTTTCTCAAGTTTAGATAATCATTTATTCAGAATTCGATTGAATGTATGTTGAAACTGGGTGGTGTGCTTTGGCTGTGTGTTTCCACAGTTTCCTGAACTTTCCTCCATACAAGGACATCTAGTAGTCCAGTTCATGGAACTCCTCATGGGTGACGAGGCTCACACACATGTTAGCATAACCAAACAAATGGTTTTGGGAATATATAGAAGGATGTTCAGTAAAAGGAACCATCTCCAAGCTGGGGAGTGGGAGGAGGTAAAGTTCCCTCCTTCCCACCCCAAAGCCTCTGGATGCCTTCAGGGACCCTTTTCAGTAGAGTGCATATGTTATCTGTGGTGTGGCTCATGTCATTCTTGTCAAAAATTTGAAGACTAGGAGCTGAATCTGAACTTACTCAGCTTCCCGAGAATTCATACTCAACCTCAAATGGAATGCTAGCAAACAACTCACACTTCATTTTACCTGGGGAATACTGTCCTTCCAGGTATTTAAAATGCAGACATGCTATCAAACTCAACCCTCACACACAACATCTCAACTTGCATCAGGGGGACAAGGCATTTTGTTGTTATTGCTATTTCAATTGTATCTCTTATCCATATTAGACTTTAAGCAGTAGGCAAAGAAAACTGTGCTAATTTTGCTTTCCGTTTTCTCTCCGTCGCTAGCACAGTGCCTGACATGCAATAGGAGTTATTATTTAATAATTAACTATTCCAGGCGCTGGTGAGGGTGAGGAGGAATCGAAAATGTGAAAGAACTGGTTCTTTCCCCAAGAACTTACCACTTGGGGGAGGAAGATTAACGGGGACATAGCTAACAGTAGGGTCAGTCCATGCTAGGGAGGGATTAAAATGATGGGCCTGGCAGTCTCCTGCCCAGAGGCGTTAATTGCTAATTTAAGGGAGCAGGAAGGTTTTGCAAAGGAAGTGCTTTCCACCGCCATCTGAAACAGTGCCGTCTAGCATGTGGTCGGTTCCTTCTCTAGAGTGCATCTTCCTTTCCCTTCTATTCTTTTTTCCTGAAAGGAAGAAGTTTTACAGAGTTGTCTTGTTACTAAGGGTCTGCTTCCTGCAGAAAGTCCTGACTAACAGTCAATGATGTAAAAACAAAAAAACCTCTGTGTGGTCATAATGGGTCCAGGTCTGGGTGTGTCATTCTGGACGGAAAATATTAACCCAATTTTCAACCCAAATACTACCTCAGGGCCTATGGGACCCACTCTATTTGGTTTAAGCAATTTGTTTTTGGCTCCTAAGTAATCTCAGATGGTAGCATTTCTAATCAGATCTTCGTCCTGCTGACTGTAATTTACTTAAGGGTGCTAACAATTTTTTCTTAAGTGGATTCATAGTGTTTCTGAATTCTCTGATGACCAAGAGAAATTATATAGACTTCAGTAAATGGCTTTTCCAACTGAAGGGCTATTAACTCTCAAGAAGAGAGAATACATAACAAATTCATTTGAACTCTGTTATTGTCTTATAAAAGGAAAAGGCCTGGACATTTTCACAAAATATTTTGCTAAAATACTACCAACTTGTGGGGGCCTATCTCATTGATTTTCACCAGTAACCTGGTTGAAAAAGTGGGAAAGAGCCAAATCACATTGTGTTTTTCTGTTTTGTTTTGTTTTTAATTAATTCTTCACCACAGAAAGGTTAAGTAACTTGCTGTTTATTGCACAGCAGACCAGGGGCAGATTTTTAACTGTATTCTATATTATGTGCTTGTTCTATGGCTGTAAAAGATTTAGAAAACCTTTGTCCCTAGTAATATATTAACAGTTCTCACTAACCACTCAGAAAATGAGGGAGTAGGGATGAAGGAGTTAAAATGAATGTCCTGAAAAAGGCAAGAAAAGGTGTGGGAAGATGAAGGCTGCCTGCAGGAAGCAGGATTCCTTGAGCCAACTTCTAAGCCCACACCATTGGTCCATGCCACCAAAATGGTGGGCTATCTAGCATCAGAGGAGGCTGAGGTGACCAAGAAACAGCTGTGGTATAGCTGACTGCATGAGGGATGGTTGAGTGAGCTCAACACTTTCAGGCCTTTCCTCCTTCCCCTGAAATAGTTCATGTTCGATGTATTGCTCTTTGAGAAAAAGGCGGAGGATAATAAGTTTCTCTCTGCCATGTCTACCACCTTCACCTCTTGCTTCCCAGCTTTGAATAGAGTGCCTGGTTAAGGCAGCCACCTTGTGACCATGAGGCAACCAAGCACAAGAACGACTGGCACACTGAGTCTGGCTCTTTGATGACATTGTTAAGTAGCAGAACCACCCTGGAATATCTGCAGTGTTATTTTGCCAGATAGTTAAATGTCTTTATTTTTGAAGGGACTTTTCATTAGATTTTTAGTTATGTGCAATAAAATATATCCTAAGGATACACCATATGGCCCAGATCTTCCTTATATTCTATTAGATTTGCTAGTATACTTTCTATAGATTCTTTTCCTTCTTGGGTAACTAGAGTAAATTTCTATTCTGTTCAGCTAAAGAAACAATAACTTACTATATAAGCGTATTGATTTATTACATAGGCTTTCCACAAAATATTTGAAATTTTTCTATCACAGGAAGAAGTCAGGGAAATGTTTATCTAAATACAGTGAGTAAATGATACTTCCTGTTCTCTGCAATTTGACTTAACTCTCCATGAAAGCAACAAGAAGCTCATAAACTACTGTTGCTGTTAACATTCTCAGCTTCGAGAAATAATTGCAAAAGAGAGATGAGACACTTTGAGCGTAGCTTATTCAAAGATAGGGGCTCTTGCCAGTAATCAAAGCAGTTCAGAGTTACCATTTTATGCCACCTGAGATGACAGAAAGTTTAGATATGAATATATAGCTAATAGCATTTCAAATCAGCATATCTCCTTTTTAAAAAGGGATAAGATAACATTTCAGAGAAGATACAAGATCATTTATATCCTTTGAGCAAGTAATCCTACACTAGAGAATTTTTCCTAAGGAAATATTTTGACAGATGTAGGACAGATGTTTCTATCTGCAATACAAAAAAGAATCTGAAAAAGAAAAACATTAAGTATTCAGTAATAAGAATGTAATGGAGTTAATTATAGTACATCAACAAGAGGGACGACAATACACCCTTTAAATACAATGTGTTAGCAAAGTAAGAATGTAGAAAACATTTGTGATACACAATGATGTGTAAACTATGATTGCAGTTACAGATAAGATCTGGAAGATGTATGAAAAAAATTAAAATTACTTTTTGGAGCTAGGTGGAATTATTTTATTTTTTTCAGTGTTATTCCAATGTGTTTTATTGTTCATGCCAAGCCAAGGTTATCACCTGTACAGAGGAAGAAAGAAAAGTTTTCCCTCTCTCCAAACATCATGTGGACATAAGAATTTGCTTATTTTGTGTTCTCGTGTTGAATAATATCAACATTGGAAAACTGTTGAGTGTAGAGCTGAGAACCAATGGGATGCTCATCACAAGGGACACAAATGTTCAAAACAAAGCTCTTCAAGGCCTTAGCAGATCGAAGATATATGGTATTAATTGTGTCAGAGGGGCCTCCACCTTTTCTAATCCATAAATTCTCCCTGTTGTCTATTGGGAGCCTATTTATCTCTTACCCTTGGGAAGGGTTCTGAGTCTAAAGAGCCCTCTCCTAAGTCATCTGAAGTTCACTCACGTGGCTGGCGTTGAGTTCAAAGAGGCACTATGTATGTTGCCAGGAAAAGATCTCAATGAATAAAAAAAGTAGCTCCTCCTACTAGAATTGATAGTCCTTTTCTTGAAAAGAATGTAATTGGTACAATAGCAACATCTGAAAAATACTTTTATTTGTCCTTTCAGATGAGAATGTGCAAGAATATGATGAATGTGGGCGGGGCTGGGACAACCTGGGAGTAAACTCCTAGGTCAAGCAGACACACGAAATTCTGCTTCCACGTTTGTTAGTGTCTTTAAATAAGAGAAGAAAACACTAAATAACAATGTTCAGTGGTCAGATGGGCCTATGTTTAGAAGGAGCCATGCCTTCAGCAGAGATGAACACGCCCCAGGAGCGAAAGCTCTGCCTCGTGAGGGAGAAATCTAGTATCCCAGCCACAAGAAGTGTAAATGGCCTCTGGGGGCTGTGAGAGGTAGCAATTGTCTCCACAGAGACCTACGTTTGAGGTGTAGTGGTTCTTACCCACATGGGAACCACCTCCTAGTAGGTCTTTGGAAACGTTGGGGAGGATTTGTGATGTCAGAATGGCTGGGAGATGTTGCTCAATTTAGTGAGTAATGGGCTAGCACACCGTTCTCCTACAGTGTTGTAGACTGTCCCGAACAGTGGAGAATCATTCCCCCATAAAATTCCAATAATGCTCCTGTGGGAAAACACTAGAAAATCAAAGCTGGGAATAATCATGAAATAATTGTCAAGAATGGAAGGAGTCGGGGAACTACAGAAGAAACACATACTTCTCTGAATGTTGAGTTCTGTTTTGAGGGTAATGATTCAACATTTCAGGAATGCATCTAGTATGTTAGGAAAGGCTTTTGTTGGAGACCCTTATACAAAACGGTCCCAGGAAAATCCAGCTGCTTTGGAACTCTCTAATTAGATGCATTCTGAAAGTGGTGACGTTATGTGACACAGGAGCTTACAAAAATCTGATTTTAAAAATATACCTGCTGAAATTTTATTACCCTTTATAATTTTTCTAGGCCTTGTAATTTCATCTAGGCTTCTGGGATGGTAAATCTGACGCTAGACAGTACCACTCAGTTAAAGACAGAGAGAAATAATACTTTCAATTTACATTTTTCATTTTGAGGCTAATTCTTACTCAAAGCAATCCAATAGTTTTGTTTTGTTTTGTTTGTTTCTGTTTTTTAGCCTCATGTACATATTTTCCAGTTTGAGGATAACTGGGTTTGTGCTAATCTGTTTAGCTGTGCAAATGGTAGTTTTATCAGTATTGTGGTCTAACCCATTGAGCTAACCGGCCAAGCTCCCACTTTTAATTAAAACTAATGCCTGATGAACTGATCGAGCATAAGGAAATCTCTGTAACACTTATTTTGTATCTGTTAGCTTCATACAAAGCTATTTATGTAATCACAGACCTGCAATTATGTTTACTCAACCTTACTAAACCTTTTAATTTTAATCTCCTTTTCCCTGTGCCTGATGATTCATTATTCTAGAAGATGAATACAAGGGAAGGATTAATGTAGTCTCGTGATGATGATCCTTCCTTAATTGCCTTGTACACTATAATAGGGAAAAGCATAAGTTGAAGCATACCACCCATCAAGCTGAGAAAAAGTGAACAACAGTGAAAAGAGGAATATTATCAACTTATTTCAATCATTTCTATACACTAGTAATATGTATGAAAGTGTTTGCAACCCTAATTCCAGGCTTCTTCATTTTAGAGGTTTTATTTGCCTTGAAGAAAATTTAAAAACCCCTCCCTCTACCCTCCTTTCCTTTCCTATAAAAAGAATCCCAGTGCTTTGGCTAGCTCTCGGTGTATGTTTATTCTCCAAGTGCTTCGTCTTGACCCATCTTGAGTAATGGAAGCCAGTGAAGAAGTAACTTTAAAACCTTCATACACTTTCTCACCCTTCCATGTTGCTTTTGGCCAAGTCTTCTGGGAAGGTTACTGGGGAGTCTACGGAGGGGCGGGGGGGTGGCTCCTGGCGGGCCAAGGGTCATCTTCCTAGGTGGCTTTTTGGAGCCTGAACTTCCACTGCACTTACAGGAGAAAAACTCCCTAGGGACTGGAGGGGACAAGATAAAAGAGTGTTTTTCTTTACAGATCAAAATAGGAGCCTGATACTTGCTTGACTCCCTAACCCACGAAAATGATCAAATGATCAGCATTGGGAGGGCAGGGCACTGCTCTCCACCTGGGAGGCTGTAGTCCCATTCCCAGAGGCATTCCCTTCTGAGAGAACTTTGCTCACAGCCTGGGTGGCCAGGGGAGCTGTCTCCTGGAGAGAGGAGCTGAGAGGAAGGGAGTGGCCAGAGCCAGAAGAAGAGTGGAGGTCTGTAGTTATTCTTCCTTAGCCTGCCCACGCCTCGATCGGGTGCTCAAGTTGGGAGCTCTAACAGAAACAATTTCTTTATTTTGTGGTGTTTCGAGTGAGAGGAATATGAGGATTCCACTCTATTTTCTCTTTACTCTGACTTGTAGAGTATGCCATTTTTTCCCCTAGCCCATATAACTAACCTACAAAGGGTCTGTAACTAAGCTCTCCTGAGTGGATATGGGAAAAGCTGCCAGGCAGGCAGTCCGAGAGACGCATTTCCCCTTTCTGATAAATCTAGAGGCTTATCACATGCTGTTTCTGTGAACGTGAATGTTCAGTACCTTCTTGTCTGTCTGTTCAGAGGACTGGCACTAAAATTTCAACCCTCCAGTGCAAAACACGGCCTGGGAGCACCCACACTTTCCTCCCCAGGTCGGTATGTTCCTGCAGTGAATCGAATTGCACACCCTGGTGGAAATAAAGCTTTGTTGAAACCCGATTCTCTAAGCAGTCCACAGGCAAACTGCTTCCCAGGTTTTGTTCCTTCTGGGGCACCAGCACAAGTAGTCAGTAGAGTCTACGCAGTCCACGTTATTTTTCTGTGAGAGTCCCTAGAGGTGTTTTTTGAGTTGAGATTTTTAGGACGACAGCAACAGCAAAAAGCTACAAGGGGAGAATGACAAGTCCGATGCTGAGTGAGAGCCATTTACACTTGAGCATAGACTTAAATCTTGGTGCCGTATTCCCTGTTGGGATCAACATTCCAACTCCTGTCAGTCTCCCCCTGTGTTGCAGGGTCTGGAAGCCTGGAAACGACATTTTCCAAAATGCTTTGTCATCAGGTTTATAGTTTAGGTTCCACGAATGAGAGACATTCCTTGAGATTTAGAACAGAAAGAGAAAGAGAGGAGCCATCACTGACTCAGCAGCTAAGACAAACTTGTAAGCTTTGGAAAAGTGTAGACAGGAGGCTTTGCCAGAAATTTCTAGATATTCTTCTGCAAATCACCTGCTTTAGTGCTGCAGGAAGCTGAGGCCACTGGTGGAGGTGAACTTCCTGATTTCCTGGAAGCTCAGAGGTGCTTCCCTGACATGTTGTCTCCTCACCCTTCCAGTGGTTTTGTGTAAGGGCTCTGACTCTCCGCATGAAATTCCTTCCTGATTGAAATACCTAGAGTGGTTTCTGTTTTCTTGACTAAACTCTGACTGATGCAATCAGTTTAACCAAGAAAAGAGATATTAAGGTCTAAAGGGTAGATTTTGATATGAGGTTTTGGTTACTACTCATCAAAGCTCAGATGATTAAAACAAGGATCATTTTTCTTCTGCTACTCATCCTCTTTTGTGGGTTCCACTCCTGTTTTGTCTCATACCTGTATTGTGATTTGCTTTTCATATATGAACTCTTATATGTTGCATTGGTTTGTATGTAGTATGTCCATAATACTTTTTTTTTTTTTTTCTTAATGTGGGTGGCTCCCTGGCTGGGAATCGAACCCAGGCCGCAGCATTGACAGCGCTGAAGCCTTAGCCACTACACCACCAGGGAACTCCAACCATAATACTTTTTTGATACGCTTTCACTCATATGTGGAATATAGAACTGAAAGCAACAAAGGAACAAGACAAACAAACAAAAACTCATAGACACTGACAACAGTTTAGTAGTTACCAGAGGGTAAGGGGGGAGGTGGTTGTAGAATAGGGAAAGAAGGTCAAATACACGGTAATGGAAGAACTGACTCTGGGTGGTGAGCACAGAAGGCAATGTATAGATCATGTATTAATATTATAGAAAGGTACACTTGAAACCTACATAATTCTATTAACCAATGTCACCCAAACAAATTAATACAAATTTTTAAAAAAAGAACTACTTGTATACTTATGCCCTTGATTTAAAATCATTTTATATATAATATTTGGTAGTTGACTATCAAACAAGCCAGGTTACTACACTTCCAAAATGTGTTACAGAATG
The DNA here is from genome assembly GCA_004026885.1 of Lyroderma lyra. NCBI lineage: Eukaryota > Metazoa > Chordata > Mammalia > Chiroptera > Megadermatidae > Lyroderma > Lyroderma lyra. The sequence goes on along the minus strand of PVJL010001219.1, from coordinate 240,152 downwards.
TCTGATGCTTACATATATCAAGGAATGGTTCATTGGTCCATGTGAATAACGTTGAATCGTTGCCTATTCATTTATTCATAACAGTTCACTCAGTAAGTATTTATTGATCACCTACTATGCGCCGGGAGTCATGATAAGTACTTGGAACACATCAGGGAACGAAATAGGCAGAAATCCCTGCCTTGTTCATCTCATTGTTTTGATTTGATCTTGAAACGGGAGACTGGCTGGGCTGTCCTCTCTTCCTTGGTGTTAAGTGCCTCACTGTGACTAAGGTGATTGTTTTTGGTGAGGTAAGTGTCTTGCTTGCAGCTCCAAATGGAAAACTGATCGCTTACATTAGAAAGAAGCATGGGGGCCAAGGCCCTGTCCATGAACCTCACCTTCCTGGAATCCTTAATAGTGGGACGACATCTCTGATTTTCCTGCTATTGGATGTCATGTGTCTCTGTGGATATAGTGTTTCTCCTGTGTGAAAATCCAAATTCCCTGGTCATGCCTAGTAACAGTAGAGGTTAGGCACTGTTTCTCCCCAAGCCTTGGCGAGTTCTTCTACTGGGATGGGCGACATTTAGTCTCATTCAAGTTTTTCTTGCCTATGGTTTATGATATTGTTCTTATTATTTATATTTAGACATGAAATAGCCCGGAGTGGTTTCTTATTTTACATATTGTGTTTGGCCTGTTTCCATGAAGAAGTCTTCATTATTTTTGCTCATAGGTCCACTCTGAGTGATTTCTGGGATGAGACTGACTCATTGCACATGACTAAGTTTGGTAGATTTCCTTTGGAAAGGGTAACTGTATAGTTAATCCTTATACATCATCATTCTGAATCATTAAGTAATATAATTGTGGGTAAATGATGAAACTGTATTGTCTTCATGTATATATTTTAATCCTTCTTAGTGAATTTAATATATGGGGAGGACATTTTATCCATTGTCATCTGGGGTGATTTTACTTCTGTTTACAAATAAAGGAGACTAAAGCTGTGACTGCACTCTTGCTGGTCCCAGAGAGTGGCCTTAAGGAAACCAAGGACCATTCAGCATTCTGGTTGACGAATAGCCTCATCAACGTTTGCCTTTACTTCCTGATTCAGGCTCTACTTCCCGCCCTAAGGGGCAGTACTCTGACTGGCACGGCCAAGGGCAGGGCTGGGAGTGGCTGTGCTCAGATCTGCTGATCTGGCCAGAACAGCAGTGAGACCTTCCTAATTCCAGCCTTGGAAGTGCTTGGGCAGCTGGGGTTTGGCTCTTTCCACAGAACCTGTGACTGAAGTCATAGCATAGGCCAACTGAACTTAGATTTTAAAAATGTAAGCCAGTCCGTACAGCCTGGAGTCTATTTTTCAGAAGATGGAAAACATATTCTCCTGGATTCTTAATCCCTATGGCCCAACAGGAAGATAGAAAACAGCACATTAGGCAAAGTGTGTTTTGCAGCGTGTATTCTGTAGGCTGCTTGCATGTAGGGACAGACTGGGCAAAGTCGAAGAAGGGTCCAGAAATTGTAAAGGGAGTGGGCAGAGAGAAAAAGAGAAAGGTGGTGGGGAAGACTTTTAAGTCAGTTATAGAAAGATACAAGAAAAGGAAATACAGAAGGCCTACTTTAAAATAATACCTATAAGCTTTCTTAAATCAACAACAGAAAAGGAAATTAACAGCTAATTTTAATATCTTTGCCATCCAAGCCTATTTAAATGTTGGGAAAAAAAACCCACAAAAAAACAAAAAACCAAACTCTATAAAACAAACCTCTTCGGGTAGCACACCAAAAGAAAAGTTAATTTTACTGTGCAGTGTCCATTAAGAATAAGAATAATAAATATATTTTTTTAAAACCTTGGGGAAAACAAAAGTATACCAAGCCTGAGGCAGAGCTGGGAAGAAACAGAAAGACCAGGCTTACTGTTGTTCTCTCCTCTGGGGTGTATTGCCACTTTAATCCGGTCTATTCACATTCTGCATGTTACTTATTTAAATAGAGAAAGGTATGTAAATACACTAAATATGGGAAGGTATAGCTGAAGAAGTCCCAGCTTTGACATGTGGTGGAGTGTCTCTGGCTGGAACATTCCAGTTCTGCAGGCTGACCAAGGGCGGTTCTGCGGAGAAATCCTGGGCAAACACTTCATTTCAGTTAATGGGCACGATTGCTGAAACTTCACACACTCCATTCTGGCCCAGCAGGTCAGTTTCCCATCCACATTCAGCATCCAACCTTTTAAAACGCACGTTCATCGACCAAAATTCGCTTTCACCAGTTTTGGAAAGTCCTACCAAGTGGGTGGAAACAGGATTTGACCTGGTTCACGCTGTGAATTTCTCCTGGTTGCCATTTCTTTTTTTCCCAGATTCTCCTTGTTCTAGCTGAGGGAATGTGTGGAGGGCAGGGAAGCCTGTGGACTCTGGAGGCAGGGACGCGGCGGGGGGAGAGGTGCAGCCACAGACCCTGCTTGGAGGGTCTTTTTGGGGGACCAGCTCTCAGAGAGCCGCCAGAGCTTTTCACACACCAGGTGACACAGCCTTAGCATCTCGTTATCTCCTTTATTGCTACTAAGATTGTTTCTACCCAAATTATTTCTGCCAGGGAGATTTGAGATTATAATTATTAATAAGACCATATAAAATGGATGGAATAACAAAATTAGGAAGTAAATTTAAAAGCCATATATAGTACAGGCAAAGAAAATACAATGGCTCATGAATGACACTCAGATTTTTATAGTAACCAAAACAAAACAAAAACAAAAATATCAGCATGTATTTATTGGGTGAGGTCTTCCGATGTGCCCAGCTCTGTATTTAAACACAGAAAAAACACTTATACTAATGTGTAATAATGTTCAGTTATAGCATTTTTGGTTTCTTTACCCTGGAGAAATTTTGGTAATAATTAGCTTTATTATGGCCATAGTTAACCGTAGGAATCAAAATATGCCTCAAGCAGCAGGGAGTTACAGACTAGGTGTAAACATCTCTAGGGACATGACAAGGTACTGTTACCATATGTGATTGAGGGGTCTGGCTCCAGGCCAAAATACTTTCAGGCCTGACCGTAGGCAATTATCAAGCTTCATCTGGCAGACTTCTTGGGGGAAAGCTGCCCTTCTACACTGGGTCACAGTCTGGAGGGAGGCTGGCTGCGAACCTACACGAACCTGAATCCCAAGGCCACATGCCTCCATCCGGAGACCTCCTTATCGGAGGCCTTTAAGACACTGCCACACGCCGTGTACTGACTCAGGGTTCAGTACTTTTCTGCCCCTTGCCCTGCCTTCCCCCATCTCATGGCTTCCTCATTGGCTTGTCTTGATTGACTGCCTCAACATGGCAGCTCAGCTTCTTCCACTTCAGTTCTTGACAGTAATTACATATTCAGTTTTGGAAGAGACACACAAGTTACAGTTCTTACTCAGGGTATTTATCCATAACAATCAGGCAGCTTCCTTGAATTCCAGAGTCCCTCTACTCATGGAGGTAATTCAAAAGCATCTTGGTTTTATGGATAGGACACAGAACAAACTGTAGGAAGTCTTGGGTTCCAGTACATCTTGCTGTGTAGCTTGGGCATAAAACATCATGCAAATGTTCTAAGTTTCGGTTTTCTCAACTATAAAATGGGGAACTTTGGACAACTGGATATCCAAGATGCCTTTCACTCTCCAGTTTTTGAAGAGAGTGCTCTCTTGAGTCATCAACTCTTCGTTCCTGGATGAAGGTCCCAGAATGTCTATCACTCAACCTTACTGGGATGTGGGAGTGGTGGAGAGAGGAGGTTGGGGCAGAGGACACAGTCCTCAGTGCCTTCAGGAACACTTCCCAGTCCTTGATCTTCTAATGGGGCAGCTCTTGGGCTTAGATAAGAATTTGAATTTTCTGAAAAAAAGAGTAGGAGTAATTTGGCCTGGGAATTTCACAACTTTATGCATGTTTTCCAGAGCGGACAACTTCATGGATTTGTTTTAGGGTATCCTCAGGTTAATTTCTAGACACTTGGGTAAACAATACTTTATTTACGAACATAGTGGAATACCTAATCTAGCATTTACTAAATGTGTAGATTTTGAACAAACATGGGTGTTAGGGACTGATTTGAGTCCTTCTAAAATTCATCTTGAAACTCTAACCCCCCAATCTGATTATATTTGAAAATGGGATCTTTAGGGTGATAATTAAGGTTAAACGAGATAATAAATTTGGGGCCCCAATTCTATAGGACTTGTCTCTCTACCCATGCACAGAGGAAAGGCCATGTGAAGACACATTGAAAAGGTGGCTATCTACAAGCCAGGAAGAGAGGTCTCACCAGAAACTTAACTCTGCTGACACCTTGATCTTGGACTTCCATCATCCAGAACGGTGACAAAAATAAATGTCTGTTACAGTTTAAGCCACCTCATTTGTAGTATTTTTGTTATGAAAGCCCAAGCAGACAAATGCAGTGGGGGAAAACAATCATCTGTATGAAACTCACTGTCTGAAAATGAAGCAAAGAAAAATATGTCATGAATGATTAATGGAATGTAAGAAAAGAATATCCATTTGACCCTGACATTGGAAAAGCTTCCTTCAAGCAGTACAGATTATTGATATAAGATTATGTTTCACTCTTTGTAGGTCTAATCACACTATTTGTTCTGCTAAGAATAGCATTTTTTTAATCATATTTTAAATATAATTGTTTTTCAGTTTTCATAATTGAATCTTTATTGAGTTTAGAATATTTAATTATAATTTCATGTATGTAAATCTACATGAAATAAGATAATTATAAACTTTGGTTGTCTTAACATTAAAGGTAGAGCTGATAAGCTGGAAGATGGTGTAGGAGGAAAGTTGGAACAAACTGTAGGAAACTAATTCTTGTTTTGTAAATTGTAGAATTGAGCAATAACTATCTGAGGTAGATGGATTAACAGGAGTGTCCAACCTTTTGGCTTCTCTGGGTCACACCGAAAGAAGAACTGTCTTGGGCCACACATAAAATACACTGACACTAATGATAGCTGACGAGCTAAAGAGAGGTCCATGCATAATTTTCGTAATGTTTTAAGCAAGTTTACAAATTTGTGTTGAGCTGCATTCCTGTGGGCCACAGGTTGGACAAGCTTGGATTAAGAAATAAAAGATAGTTCTTTAAAGTTACAAACATTATGAATAGTAGAGCTAAAAATAAAAATATTAAGCTGTTGGAGGAAAAGAAGGCTGGTTAGTGAACCAGATCCTGCATTATTTATAAAGATCAAATAGCTATTCCAAAAGCTGACACATCAAGAAATACAAATATAAGAATGTTGCTTTGAACTAAATTCCCAGTCATAAATATTGGAGTACTGATCAATAGAACCCCACTTTGCCATCCAGTTTATGAACAAATTTGGGGAATAAGACAAGAAGTAAGATTGATGGGAGATCCAATTCAATTTTATTATTAATTAAGGCTAAGCTGGAGTACATGGCTTAGTGTGAGAGCTAAAAAACTTGTTTACTGTGCTCTAGGAAGAGGAAGTTTGTTCATGAAGTTATGTTAAGTGCTGGACTGGGGCAGCCCTTCCCATATTGCCAGAAGAATCCACACCTGGAAAAGCTGCAGAGAAGGCCTTCCCTGGGGAAAGAAAGAAATAAGAAAGGAAGAAATGCCAGCTTGATACTGTAGGTCATTTCTCCTGAATATTTTTTTCAACCCACATCATTTCTAATGTGGAAAACCCACCTCAATTTACTTCCATAGAGTTGTTATTTTGTTCACTAAAACCTGGGCTTGAGATGACATCTCAGGCACCATGTCCTGGTTTTTGGATGCTCAATAGCCTTGTTTTCTTTCATGTGCCTAAATTCTAACAGGAGTGAGAATTCAGGGAGAAGGAACCTTCAGGCCCTTCGAATGGACCGCTGAGGTAGGCCACTTCCAGTGATACTTACCCATCGCTCTTCATTGTACTTACTCCTCCCACTCCATTGCACCAAGGATGTATTTCTCTAACCCTCGGGTCTAAACACCCTTTCTTCCTGTATTTGCCAGGTGATCAACAACTTGGCATTCACCTGTTGATCTGAGTGGTAGTTACATGTCTATGGAGAGAGTAAGTCACCGACTAATGTGAGCCTTTGAGGTTATCATTGAAGTCAACTGTAATCATATGTGTTTCTTATGAAGATCCTCTTTACAAAAAGCACTGTTACTCTCTCATTGTTTTCCCTCCACATCAAGCCTACAGCGGACTAGGTATTGTTAACTGACATTGGGTTGTCTAGAAAATGAAAGTGTGGTTTGTTTAAGGCACTTTCTGAGTCAGTGGTAGATTTGGGGAAATAACTTCTTTGCCAATGGCAGCCAATCTGTTAGTCTCTTGCAATGTACCACAAACTTATCCCTTTATATACTTTATATATTTGTAAGTGTTTAATCATGATGAATAGTGGAATGTTCATTGTTCCAGACAGTGGCTGACCCATTTATATTGGCAGCCAGTGTCCTTGCTGAAGACACACAATAGAACATTCTGGGCAATCACTTCCCAAAGCAAGAGTCTTAGGTTAGTTTGAAATGTTTTCTCTACTGTGTTGTTGGGATTAGGGACGGGCAGTGGAAATTGAGAAGGAAGTTAATTGTATTATTATCATTATTATTATTATTATTATTATTTTACTTTTAGTTTTGTCTTCATCTTAGCCATGGGTGAGGAAAGTAATGAACTTGTCTCCGACCATTGGCTAATTTGATTACGCAATTGGCCTCTGCTATTATGGAAAGCCACCAGGATGGAAATTATCCAAGGCAAGAAATTATTCAGCAGACATACAGAGTGTACCATCAGTTGCAACAGCAAATTACTTTTCCATGTTTTTAACCTAGTTTTCAGTATTTTCCTCATTAACTCTGGACCATTTTGAGAACAAACTGCTCCAGAGAGAATCAAATTAAGGTCACGTCTATCCCTTACACCTGAAAATGACAAAGTTCTCTGGAAATATAAGCTGTTGAAAATACAGCCTGAATAGTATTCATAAACATGTTGGACTTAGCCAAGTGCAGATCATGGAGAAACTGAATGGCAGTAGTGCTCTCTACTGGAATGTCTGATTTTGATATCAAGATCATGTACCACCAGGCAGACATCTTGAGAAATAGTCTCCTCTGTCTTTATTGTCTGTTTAAAGAAACTAGGGTCAGTGTTAGGAAGTGGAGGACAGAGTATAACCCAAAACCCAAGAAATAAAAATAAACTTTAAAAAAAAGATGTTCTCATGGGGCAAGTCAATATTATCAGTTATTTTGTTTTCTATAGCCATGAACAGACTGTTAAGAAGTGGTCTATGGGAGCAGCGTTAAAATGAGTCTGGTTTTGTTGCCTTAAGAAGTCATTCCTTATGTTTCAAGTTCCTCTTTCAGAAGTTGCATATGGTCTGTTCTCTAAATAGGATTGAGCTTGAAATTTCCAGGAAGATGGGCATCAAGAATTTTTTCTCTGAAGCATTTTTACTTATTTCATTTGAGATTAGATATGTATTATTTGGGTCCCCAGGATGGGAAGGAGGCATGAAATTACAAAATATAGTTTACCACCACTGTGGATCATCACCATTGTTTAGAGTTGCCCTGTTCATTATGGTAGCCATGAGCCAGAAGGGGCCAGTGACCACTTAAAATCTGGCTAGTGCACCTCGGAGGCTGACATTTTAATTTAATTTAAAATTAAAAAGTAGATACTTAATTTAGACATATGCAAATAGTTCATTTTCATACTCTCCTCTTAGCTTAATTGCTTTCTTGCCTCTAGTCTTACACTCTGCTAGGCCAGTCTCTAAAGAACTGCCAGTTATAATTAACTTTTTAAGTTTTTTTTTTTATGTATAATAGACATACAGAGAAGTAAAAAAATTTAAGTATCCAGTCTGATATGTTGTTGATATGTTGTTATAAAGTGAACACAACCGGTAAATGAACAACCAGGTAAAAAAGTAGGACATTAATTAACAATAAAACACTGCAGAAGTCCCTCATTGAAGGTCCTTTCCGATCACTTCCACCTTTTCTCCAAAGGTAACGAACGTCCTGTCTTCTAACGTCCACCTACTGCCTGTTTTACATAAATGGAGCCCTGAGTGCTCGTATGCCTTTCCTGCGTCTGGTTTGTTTTCCTCAGTATTTGCTTGTGGAATTCATCCATGTCGTGATGCGTATCTGGAGTTGATTCGTTTTTCATTGCTGTGTAGACATTTAGTATATGAATATACCACAATTTATTTATCTATTCTTCTCTTCATAGGCACTTTGGTTACTTCAAGTTTTAGGCTACTATGAGTAATACATTGAACATTTTAAAATGTGTATTGTGCACACATTTCTGTAGGATCAATTTGTAGCAGTGAGTTACTGGGTGATAGAGTATACCTATGTCCTGTGTTAGAAGATACTTGGTTAGTTTTGCAAAGTAGTTTTATCAGTCCACACTCATGAAAATTTATGTTCTAAATCCTCATCAATATTTGGTATTTTCAGTCTCTTAAAGTTTGTTCATTTAATAATGTATCATTATGGTTTTATTTCCATTTCTTGATTAATGAAGTTTAGCATCTATTTTGTACATTCATTAGAACTTTATTGTCTTTTAAAGTGGCTGCTCTTTTCCTCCTTTTTCTATGGATTATTTTTTATTGACTTGTAGCAGTTCTTTATGTTTATTCACTTATGAGTTGCAAATAATCTTCCACCTCATGGCTGTCTTTTTTATCTGAGTGGTGTTTTTGATGAATAAAAGTTTTCCATTTTATGTATCCATTATATCATTTTTTTTCCTGTAAGACAAAGGCTTTTTGGGTTTTAGTTAATAATTTTCCATATTCCTAGGTTTCTAAGATATCCTAGAAAGTAATCTTTTGGAGTGTTATTTTGCATTTAAGATTTACAATTGACCTAAATGCATTTTTATATATAGTGTGAAGGAAGGGCCAAGTTTCTTTTATTGTACATGATTAATCAATTGACCTACTATAATTTATTAAAAAGATTATCTTTTCCTCTCTGTGGTAAAGTACCATCTTTGTTTAGGGTGACCACTTCATCCAAATTTTCCTGGAACTCTGCTGGTTTTAGGTCTCAAAGTTCTGTGTCCTGGGAACAGCCTTAGTGTCATACAAATCAGTGTCATACATCTTATTTTTGTCATGAATCATGTATGCATACAAGTATGGGTTTATTCCTAAATTCTCCTGAACAGAATAACAAACCCATTCTTAATTATTTTAGCTTTATGAGGCTTGTTATCCTTTAAGGAAAGTCATTCTACCTTGTTCTTTATTTCAGAGTCTTGACTATTTTTCCATTTTCATTTATTTAGGCTTTCAATTTCCTTAAGTAATATTTTGTAGTACTTAGAAGGTGACTGTAGTGATAGTCAGCAAGGAGGTATGTAGCACTTTTTCTAGGATGAGTTTGCAAAATTAATTGTCTGACCTTGTAATTTGCTGACCTCTGTTCTATATGTAGCGTGTTCTTTTTCGTAATTGCTTTTCAGTTTCTCTCTATCACTCTTTTTAACTAATTAACGCTTCTCTTTTATCACTGTTTGGTGTGCTTCATGTTTATTTTGCTGGGGGTTTGTTGAGCTTCTTGGATTTTCCAGTTCTGCAATCACTGTGCTCATGTTTTTTCTTCACATTCTTTTAAGCTGCTAGTTTGTCAATTCCATTCTGTAATTTCTGAATATGTTTCTATTGATTGGTTTTTCTCCTGGGTATGAGTTATATTTTCTTCCTCGGAATGCCTGATTATTTTTTTATCAGATGCTAGATGTTACGAATTTTACTTTCTTACAAGCTGAGTTTACATTGTTTTCCTTTAGAGCAAGCTTGTCCAGCCTGTAGCCCATGGGCTGCATGTAGTCCAGAGCAGCTTTGAATGCAACTCAACACGAATTTGTGAACGTTCTTAAAACACTGAGATTGTTTTGCAAACTTTTCTTTTAGCTCATCATCTTTCATCGTGTGGCCCAAGACAATTCTTTCACTGTGGCCCAGGGAAGCCAAAAGGTTGGACACCCCTGCTTTGAAGTGTTGGACTTTGTTCTGCATGCAGTTAAATTACTTACAAATGAGCTTGATCCTTTCAAAGTCTGCTTTTTTTTTAAGTTAAAACAATTTATTACTGATGGTTTGTAAGTAAATTATGCATTAATTACCGAACTCATACATGTACATATCAAAGTCTGCTCTTAATGTGTTAGGTATAAAGAACCAGCCTTTACTCTAGGCCTAATTTAGTCCCACTATTGAACCATGGCCTTTTCAAGCTTTAAGATACAACCCAGGATAAAAGGGGAGACTCATCAGTTTGGGAGGTTGGTGTAAAAAGACTTTTGAGCATAGTGAAAGGTGATCAGGAATTAGTCAATTAAAAGCAGGAGGGAAAAGTGAGGTCAAGGGAAATGCTATATTGAGACCTGGATGTGCAGAAGCCTAGAGATGGTAAGTACATGATGTTGTTTGAATAAGAATTATATAAGGTTCAGTATGACTGAGAGTGTAGAAAGGGAAGAATGAAGAGATGAAACTAGTTAAGCAGGCAGATATTAAACAAGTATAGCAAATAAAGTTGGCTAAGAACCATGTTTCTCAATGATTTAGAACACTACGTACAGATTTTAACGAAGTAGATTTCTTTATTTTTTTTTTTAGGAGTTAAGATTGGAGTATAAAGTGAAGTAGATTGTAGAAATTTTATTTAATAACAGTTATTGCAAAACTTTATTAATATGTAATTTGCTTAAGCCTTTTCCTCACATTCTTCTACTTGTTACTGTCCCTTCTCTAAAGCACTGACTTTTGAGTTCTGAAGACCTGCGTTAAAATCTGAATTCTGATTTTTAAAAATCTTAATTTCTGATTTTCTAGCTGCATGTTCCTTAACCTATGTCTTTATTTTCTTTATCCATAAAGGGATAAAGGAGGGCAAATGAATCCACTTACAAGGTTGATATAAGTTAAAAAGACATATAAATAGCAACCAGGGTCCAGCACATGGTAGACACTCAACCTGTTCGTCTCCTTGGATAAAGGCCCTAGGAAAAATACCTCTTCTAGCTTTTAAGTTCTCAACCCAGGCTGCACATTAAAGTTCCATGAGGAACTTCAAGAAATATTGATGCCTAGTCCCCACATACTGTAATCGCTCTGGGGTGGGGCCTGGGTATATCATTTTTTTTTTTAAAGCTTTCAAAGTGATTCTAACATGAATGCAAGGCCTCAAACCACTGATTTAGCCAAGGAGGGCTACCGTTTTCATCCCTCTGAAATCAAGGTGTGCATGTGTCTAGCACACAAAACATGAAACTGTGAGCTCTATTAAAAGGAAAACAACTGCAGGCCATAAGTAACATGGATGAGAGCTGGCAACACACTTGGCTGACTTTTTAAAGTCTATTTTTAATGTTAAATCCACACTGGTTATGTAACATTGGGGCTAAAGGTTTTATATAACTAATCCCTTTTAATTTTTAAAAGCCAGATTGTTGAGTTTATAAAAATCTTCATTTCTTTAAAAGTTAGCCTATAACCAAATTTCTTTTTATATAGTAAAGATGCAGTTTCTTTATAAACTACTTTTTAAAAGCACTGTTTTCTTTCTTTTTTAAAAAAATTCCCACACATTTTGAGGTTCATTCACTTCTAAAGAGGACTCTGTTGTAAGAAAATTAACTTAGTAAAAACAAAATCACACCAACACTATGATGATATATGGCAGTTTGGTAAATGCTTGTGTGTGTGTATGTGTATGTGTGTGTATGTATATGGAAGAGCTTATATATTTTATACTTATTTTTTAAGCTTCACTGGGATAATTTCTAAAATTATCCTTGCTGTTGCACTTTTAACCTCTTAGAGGATCACATTATCCAATGTTTAACCGTACTCCTGTAGATGATGTTACTGAGTTATTAGTAACAGTTAAACATTTCCTAAAAGTTTTTACAAAATGTGAATACTTATTCTTCTTTACTTCAGGAGTATGTAGTTTTAGAAATCTACTCTTTGGGGAAAAAAAGATGAAATATATAAAGTACAGCATTCTTATGAGAAAAGATACCATATATAAATGTACAATATCATTTCCTCTGAAATATTTCATTTAAAAATCTTTGTATAGAGTGTATTATGTGAAGTATACAATCACAGGAAAACACAAAGAATTAAGAAAATAGTATATATATCAAATGGTGATTTCCATTAAGATCTATGTACTGAACAGATTATACCAGTTATGTTTTCCTTAAACTGTGCAGGGCACAGAAGCTTTCAGCCAACTCCTAGTAGCATAGGAAAAAGTTTTTAAAGAGGTAGCATATGAAAAGAAAACTGCTTTTGCAAATAACATCACAAAAAGAACAGAACTGAATGAGAAAGCATTACAGAGTTCGACTGACTTTTGAAATAAATTGTTCTTTTCAAATGAATTAAAAATAGGCTTTGTGAACCTGTCACTAAGTCCCTAATCCCTCTAGAGTCTAGACATTAGGAGGGACTTTTACTTATACATCCAAAGGATTCTTCTAGAATCTTATGGTATTGAGACAAGTCAGGGATTTCTAGCTCAATGCTGCTGTTTCTCTATGCAGCTGGAAGAGAGGTGGTGGGAAGACACCTGATTGGGGAATGAGCTAGATTCCTTTCTCCAACTCCAGCAATGCCAATTTCATGAGTCAGAGGTGCACTGGCACCCGCTTTGTGAATGGGATAAGGGCTTGCATGACTGACCACATCGCATTTATTTTCTTCTTTACATATCTCTCTGAAAAAAAATCTAATTTTCTTAATGTGTCAATAAAGATCTTTGAAAGGAACAGGCTTAGATTTCCAGTTTTTTATATCTGTCAGTAGTGAGGCCTAGTGTGCTGTTTTTAGCAGCCATGAGCAGTTTCATTTAAACTGATTAGCTTGGGCTGAACTAAAGAGAAATAGTAGCACTCTAGTCAGCCTTCAGAGCCAGTCCTTATCACATGTGCGACAGGCAGAGGAAAGTACAAGGGTTAGGAATATGGGAGAAAGAAAAGCCTAATATGACAAATAACAGAGATGCTAATTACTGATTGAGGAATAAAATGATCAGAGCAGTTCTAAGTATATTAGCTTATTAAACAAGTTCACTTGGATGGGTTTTGAATGAAGCTTCTAATTATTCTGGTTCCAAGTCTTTCATAGGTATAATACTTTAAATTCAGCAATTAATTAATGTTACTATATTTTTAATCTTAAAAGGAAGTCTTTAATTTCAAGTCTTTGGTATGGAATAAAGTTATCTGAATACTTTCAGTACAATTACATACTAGAATTTCATCTTTTTGTTACCATTTTGAAAATCTGATACATATTACCTTGACATATAAAATCTTTGAATGACTTGCTAGTCATCGATAAAAGTGCGTGCAGGTCTGATTGTCTTTATGGAAATTTCTAGAAGCAGTGGAGCACAGTATCAATCCACCAAGTATTAGATGACTACCAATTTCGGTAAATGTTAAGACTGATATACTGATTATAAATCATTATCTAACCTGTGGATAACTGAGTACATGGAGTAGCTTAGAAATTCACCATCAGAACAAGTGGAAGCCCACAGGAAAGGAAATATGATAAAAATCCTTCTGGTTCCTTCATTTATAGAGAAATCTCAATAAATTCTGCCAAGAAATTTCCAGTGTTTAACTAATCCCATTTTCTTAATCTTCCTGGTGAGTGGAAACAGGTGTGGGAAGTGGTGGCCTGGAGAGGTGTTTCTAACCACTGCCATTAAAAGCTTGGGAAAAAGATAAACCCCAAATCACCAAAGAACATTCTTTCCTTAAAATGTTTTCAAAATAAATGAGACCAATCTTCAGAACAGTGTACAGCTGTGGATAAGTCAAAACCTTTAGGAAGGGGGACAATCTGGATAACTCTTGAATACTGTACAATCAAGACCCAGGAGAAATGACTTGTGTCAGTTTCCTGGCCAAAGAAAATATGGAATGGTAGGGTCTGATGTCTCAACATTTTATCAGAAAACTATGCAATGGAAGCAATGGTGCAAAATATATCACTCAAATGCAAAATAATTCAAATGTACAACTCTAAAAATATGCGATCAATGTTTAATATTCTGAGGATTAAGTAACAAAATCAATAAAGATTTCTACTGAACTAGGTTCATCCTCTCTGAATTCTTCTAAAAGTTAAAAACGAACTATCACACTCATTGATTTAGAGCCATCATATTTTACTTCAGGAAAATCTAATACCTTTTAAAAAGTTATAATTTTAATGTTAGCACAAAAAATTAATACTTCCTAACATTTCATTTTAAAAAAGCTTTTCCACAGCCAAAGATTCCTATTTTTTAATTACAGTACTGCAAGGCACATACAGAACTCACCTCCCTCAAAACACAGTAGACTCCCTGAAATAGAATTTTAAAATCCTTAAACAATTAGAAATACTACAAAGTTAGCAATTTTTAGATAAAAATGTTGCTCCTATAGGATCATGCACCTTTCTTAAAATCAACACACATGTATAAATAATGCTTTTTAAAACATTTGCACTTGAAATGCAGATAGTGATGCTGAATACAGCACTAAACAAACCTGCAAAGTACTGTAGCTTGATAAATTTTATGTTATTGCCTTCATTAGAGACTGTATCATCTCAAATATTTTCAAAGACTTGAATTTAATAATGGGGGAACTAGACAGGAAATAAAGGATTTTCTTTTAAAACAATTATTTCCTTCATCTCTAAAATCAATTGTTCTACAAAGGATGCTAAGTGAATTATATTTTTTGTTCAGTAAAACTGAAGATAGAACCATTTAGATGCCTCTAATAAATTTAATGCAGCTTAATTAGGGACCAGGTACATATTTTCCTCTGAAAATTTTTGGTCAAGCATGACTAACCATAAAAGCAAATGGAATTTTAAGAGGTAGATTTTTTTTTCCCATGATGCATTTGGTTAATAAATGTATTGTCAAGAAAATAAAAACAAGCACTGAGTGTTTTCTTAAAGTATACAGGTCTAATGCAAAGAAAAATAAAGATAGGTATGAGACTTGATATAGTCTGACATTTTTAACAGTCATAGCATTGGATGTTGTGTGACCAGTGCATTTTGGACTCTCTCAGGATTAGAATACGAGTCTGCTGACTGTATTAAATCCTCCTCCTCCGCCTCCACCAGTTGGCCCACAGCTTCCTGGTGGATCATTGTCATCAAATCCATTTGGCCGAAACGAACAGGAAGCAGATGCAGCTTGTAGGGCCCGGGCTCGAGCATTCAACTCTTGTTCCTACAATTAAAAATAACTTTTGTGAATTTAAAATCCTAAATACAACAGATGGATATATCACCTATATAAATATTTTTAAATTGCCTTAGTCCTTAATAAGCATCCTTCAAATTTCAGTAACTTTAACAATACTGACTACATTAACCTTTCCAAATCTTACTGAAGTACATAGTCATAGATGGAGCAAACAAGATAGAGAATGAAATCTTAGTGTAACGCCACAGAATGACAGATTCTAAGGCTGTTCTGTTTCACTCCCTCAACTGACAGAAGAGGAAAAGAGAAGCCTCACAATCCTAAAATTTCTCCACAAAAATTACAGTTCTTGTAACACTCATTGGCACATGTAAGGATGGATTTCTCTTCTAATATAAAGGATGCAGAATTCAAAGGTTATGATAATGGATTGTCTACTCTCTACCAAGTGAGGCTATTTTGGAAGTGAGTGATTCTAGTAAAATGTATAAATAATGAAAGAAGATTGAATTTTTTTTCCTACTCTTTGTTGAGAATATTTCTCAGTAAATAAAAGTAAAACATCTCCAAAACACTGCTAAGAAAAATGGAGCCTATCTCCCTACCATATTACTTACAACTTTTCTCTACCAGATTTTATAAATTTTATCAGGAACCATATTCATCTATGTATCAGATTATATAGTAAGTGCTCAATAAATATTAAAGATCCCAGATTAGAACACTATTAGGAGAAAAACTGAATAAATAATGGCAAATTCACTTGACAAGGTATAAAGCTAGACTCTAAAAATGTGGCACAAACTTCTTGAAGAGTATGTAAAATATCCTGGCATGTGCCCATTTTTCAGGGAAAGGGCATTTACTTCTAACTTGCAAATGAGGTTGATGTCAACAAGGTCTAAAAGCCACTGGTGGAGGTGTTAGCACTGCCCCTGTGCAGCAGTGTCACCCTGAAGAACTCCCACAACACAGTCAGCATTAACAGGAACAACTGTACCGTTTCCAAGTTTGTAAACAGCTCCGTTACTTGGCTCCACCTGGCAAGGTAATATTGTTATATCATTTCTAGCTAGATTTTTTAAGTTCTAAATTAAATAACTAAAATTAGTGATCACATAAGGTATAAAAATGTCAGATCACTATACTGTACACCTAAAACTAATACAACCATATAAGACTGTATACCAACTACATTTAAATAAAAAAAATTTTAAAAATAGATCAGTATTAAACAAAATTAATTTTACTTTAGTGATCTCTTTTTCACTTTAAACATGCCAATTTGAGACTTCAGATGGAATTTAGATCTGCATGACACTGAAAACCTGAAATAAAGTACTTAACACTTTTCCTTTATAGTGATATTAAAATAATGAAGAGAATGGCTCATCACACTCAAATATTGTACAGTCAGGATACAGTGAGGTAAATGGCAAGATTCAGAGCTCGGCTGCCATACTAGTCATTGTTATAAGGGCTCTCTCTTGGCATTCCTCACAGAAATCAGAGTAGTTTCTCATCTTCAAAACTCATGTCTCTCGTTTAATAACTATTTCACCTAATCACTGATACATAAATAACCTGTGTATTTCCAGAAATCAAGAGTGCACTGGACCGTATTTCTGTATTTTATGTTACAGAAAATTCCTATTGCAACCAAACCTCTTAACCTCGCTCCACTTTCTCCATCTTCCAGAACCGCGCTGCTTACCACCTAGTGCTTATCTGACACCCAGAAAGGACGTTATATTCATACGGCTTCTGACCAGATAGTAGAATCCTTGGTAGTGACTCAGTTCTAACACATATTCAGAGTTTCTCATTTTTTTTTCTGTAAAATGTAGTATTTTTTCTGTAAAATGTAGTATTTTTAAAGCATTCTAGAATACTGCCATGCTTTAAAAAAAAATGTATCATGTACCATTATTTAATTTTGTAATACGGTAAATCTGAATCATTTGAAAAAACTTTCCTCTAAAAATCAGTACTATAGTGGTCCATTTTTTTCTCTTATTCCATCTGTATCTTTTAGGAGTTTTGTGACTTTCACACACAAAATTTTTAGAAACTTATTTAAGCTCATAAAATTACTTGGATCACCCAATTTATACACCTACAATTTCAGATGTAATTTACTGCTGGTCCTTTTTGGTAATCGCAAGTTGGCAGGTTTCCAAGAAAAATATTTTGAGCAAGATCTTTATTAACTTTAAAGCAATAAAAACACTAACTCCTTGCAACAAATATATTTATAATTCAGCTCATATGAAACCTTTATTTCACGACTTTTATTTACTAATTGTTCTATTATGTCTTTGGTTTTATTGCTCAGATCCTTAAAGACTACAAATATCCTTTCTTTACATAGTCTATCTTTTAGTGTCCTTTATCTTATCCACCTGAATGTTAGCAAATATTTCTACAAACGTCTAGAAGGAATAAGCACCACCTCTAGTGGTTGTTTCCCCTAGTGGGTCGGACTACAGGGAAGAGGAAAGAGACTTCCATTTTATTAAACTTCTCATATTCCTGCATGGGGTGATTTTATAATAATGACATCTTTTGTAATTAAAGGCAAGTAAGGTCTTCTATACTACATCTAAATGTGACTTTTTGTAATTCATAACATCAGAAAGACAATTTAGTTACATAAATCGAACCCATTTCATATAAACCCAGACTCAAATTTCAGAATTACCACTCTGTAAATTCCTTGAAAATGTAGAAGTTGGATTTCAATTAACTGGAATGAAATGGGTGCTCATTTAACCTGTCAATTGTTTAGCTATTTTCCACAAATGATGAAGCTTCTATTTCCAACTTACCTGTAAGTACAGTTTATTGTCTTTTGTTATAGCATCCATAAGTTCCTTTTGTAGAGGTGGGTCTCCATTTACCCAGAGTCCACTGGTTGACTTCTTATCACTTAAACCATTAGTGCTGTTCTGTTTTCTATACAAAAGCACATAAGCTGTGTCCTTCGGAAACCTACTCGTAATTTTCTGGACTGACTGAAATGAAGTAAATGTCACTCTGCTGTCATTAAATAAAAACCATTCTTTTGACATTTCCTTTTCCAAATCCTGTTCAATAACTGCACTGGGACTGTCTCTCGCTAGTAAATGACTCTGGGCGGAAGCTAAGGCCCCAGTTTCAGACTGGTGGCACATCTGGTGTGAGGACACGGTCCCTGTGACGTTTCTAGCGTAAGAATAGTAGTGCCCACTTTCAGAGGATACGCCAGAGTGCACGACCACAGAACTTAACACATAGGGCACCAATCTGGGGCAGCAAGCTTCTTCAGTCCCAGAAGACTTCAATTTTTTAGCTAGGTTTTCACTAATATCAGTGAGGTCAACATCTATAGACCAACTTTCTGACAAGGAAGAGAAAGAAGTAGTTCTTTTAACTGGCAACTCCAAAACCAGTGGCAGTGACACATTGTCTAAAATTTTTCTTCTCACGTGATACTTCTGATCATATGAAAATCTCAGGAGAGTAAGAATAAGGTATTCAGGTTCCTCCGTGATTTGCATAGTTTTCTCAGCATTCTGCAGAGAGGCACAGTTTTCACAATAATACTGGTTGTCGCCAGTAAGAATCTCTGGAGCCAAAAAATAATTTAGTAAGTCAGTTACTGAAGGTGTTGTGTCACCTCCTGGTTTCTGAGGTACGTCTTTATCAATAAAGATCTTGCTAGACTCACTAGGGACAGAAGTGCTCTCAGTACAGCAGAACTCATCAGGAGGACTGCCTACCATCCTTTCATTCACAGCTGAGTCACAGAGGAATGCAGCTGCTGCTGGATTATAAACTCCTGGTTCTTCTGAAGGACCAGGCACACCGGCTTGCATTAGCCCACCAGCCTGTGTACCGGGTGGTGATGCTGGATCTTGAAAAGACAAGTTTTCCACAGAAGAGGAAGGACAAAAGGCAAGTGAAAGGTCCGTGAAGGCTTCCACTTTCTGTGAGGTACTCCTGCAGTTCAGACAACAGATGTGCGTTCTTAGCTTTCCTCCAAACATGTTTTCTATTAAAGTCTTCTCACCATCACTTGTGTAAGGGGTCTCCGTTAGCATAGCTGCCTTACTGGCTACTTCCTGCAAGGAAGTTTCCATGTACCCCAGACTTTCAGAAGGCGTGTGTGAGGACTGAACTTTCAAGATCTTTTCTTCTTCATGGAGCCTGTAGAAGAGTATATCATTATGTAGGCACTTCACTTAAGTTTAAATGTCATTTCTATTTAAAAATATTGGTGACTTATATAAACAAATTATTTTATCAAATATAGCGCTTAATTTTAAAAATCGAGTTCCTTTCTTTTAATCAGTTTGAGAATGTAGATTAGAACAGAAGTTAGGGGTTATTACTACCCTATATTTCATTACACTTTCTTCATACTGCTATTTCATAGCACTTACTATGGTATACTTAATTACATATGCTCATTAACTGTCATACACACACACACACACACACACACACACACAGGTGTGTATATATATATCTTTGTCTACCTGGCATCACATAGAAAGCCTGGCACAAAAAAAACCCACTTAATACCTCCTTAGGTGAATGGAGGGAAGGTTGCATGTGCTGAGCTCAAATGATTTCACTAGTCATTCCCGTGACACAGGGGAGGCAAAGACAGGGAGATCAAAGAAGATAATGGGGTTTATGACCTCAGTGCTAAGGGGACAATAAGAGTATACCAAACCCACCCAACTATGAACTGGTCTAAAGGAGCAGCTATTACATTGGCCTCAAAACCCCTATATATTCTTAAAAATGACTCAGGAACGCAAGAGTTTTCATGGATGTGGTTATAGCTGTCAATATTTACCACATTCAAAAACTGATAATAAATGTAATAATGTATGAATAACATTTTAAATGAAAAAGTTATGTTTTCAATAGCCAAAAAAACTTAGTGAGAAGAATGGCATTGCTTTACATTTTGCAAATGTTTCAAGCATTTGTCTTAATAGAAGACAGCTGGATCTTCATATCTGCTCTGTATTCAATCTAATGTGACATGTTTTGAATGAAGTATATGAAGAAAATCTGGCCTCAACCATACATACATAGTTACATAGTTGGAAAAGAAAGACCCCTGAAACTGTTTTGGGAACCCCTAGAAATCCTTGTACCACACATTGAGAACAGCTGGCCTAAAGTAAGAAAATAAAAAAAGAAATCATATTTAAAACAAAAGGACACTTAAAAATACAATAAACTCAAAGTATTTTAAAGATTAACACGAAATACATTTTTAAAGCTAAAAAAATACTGTGTAGAAATAATCTGTTATGAGAACACAATTCAAATCATAACTTTAAAAATACTTTTACCTGTCTAGCAGAAACCTGAGGTATTCAGAACAGTCTTGCTGTGATCTGGGGGTAAACCACGGAGGCCGGGAAGCCTCGAAGAATATCCGAGGTGCATATGCTTCTCTCTTTTGATGTCAGTAGAGAAAATACAAGGAAATGATTCTCACACAGTGAACCAAAAAACTGAAATATTTATGGTTCGTAAAGAGTCCTTCAAATTATGTTGCACTTAACCTTTACTACAAAGTGTCAAACATGGGGGCAGATAAAATTACTTAGAAACAGATTTAGATAACCTTCAGTCTGTAACTTCTCATTCTGCAGATGAGAATTAAGAGAGAGAAACTATGTGACTCTCCCAAGGTCATACAGCTAAATTAGTGGCAGTGGGGGATTACATCAGCAGTCAGGTCTCTAACTCTTAATATAATGCTGCTGCTGGTATTATTCCTCAATGACAGTCATGTGCTTGAGTTCACAATGTTCTGAAACCAAATCTGAAGGAGACATGTTAATGAATCTGTATTTTGGAGAAGTATAACAATAAGGGGAATATTCTACCGGGCCATGCACAGCATGCCTATGTTAAGTGCAAATTGCCTTGACTGGGCACACACGTCTTAAAATGTACAGAATGGTGAGCAAATTGGCTAGGGACCTTGATAGATTTATTCCTTTTAGTACAGAGGCAGTTTAGTGAAGTGGTTGCCCATAAACTTTGGAGCCATCTATATTCAAATCCTAGATTTTGCAATGACAAATAATGAACTGAAAAGGAATCTGAAAAGATGTGATTATAACTTGAACATTTAGAATGCTATTGACATTATGAATATTTGTGGTATACAACAGAGTCCTCAGTTAAGGAAAATTTTATGAAAACAAGGGTGTTTATAACATTTTGAAGGAAAGAAGTGTCAAGTACAGGTTGAGCATGGGCGCCAGTCATTTGGTTCTTATCTCAATACTGCTACTTGTTTGCATGACCCTGAAAGCAGGTAACATGAGCCTGGTTTCTTCACGTGTAAAATGGGGATACTACCTTATTACCTCCTAGATGGATTTTGAGGATTAAGAAGATAATACGTGTAAACCACTTAGCATAGGAGCTAGACAAACTTAAATGCTTAATTAAAGTAAGCTTTATTAATTTTAAGAAAAATAGCCTTTTCAACTCTGTAGAATAATCTTCCTAGCTAAAACCTTGTTGGCCTGCTGTAACACATGGTCTTAACTGTGACAGAACTTAAATTAGGTCTCTTGTTAATTCCTTTCTTCTTTTCATGGGAGCATGGAACCTCCTAAGATTTTTTTCCCCAATAGCTCTGCTTTAGTAAGTTAATATAGTATATATAATGTACTTTTAGGTATACGTATATACATAGTTCATACACTTATCATATACGAGGACGGCCTGGAAAAAATCCAGCCATTAATGCATCTATTTTTCGCATTACATGGCTGGATACTTTCCAGACAGCCCTCATATATTATGAATAAATATAAACTAGTGATAAAGCAAGTGCATAAGTCAAAATTGGAAAAAAATGTTTGGGAGTTGGATGGACATGTCATCTCCCTGGGTCCTGAGATGTTAAATTTAATTTGTGAACATATTTTCCCCAGCCAGAGAATAATACAATTATTTCTTTGAGTATATTACAAACTCATAGGTGATCACTATCATCTCATATGTCAAACCTGTCTCAATTCTTCTATTTAAGAAGTTATACCTGAGTAATTTCTCAGCTTATAGAAAGGAAACAAGGCATTTCTACTGACTCAATCCTATTAATTCTGAATCTGTCTTCTCTTCTGGTTCTAACTACATATTCCTTTAGACCTCCGTGAAACTAAGACAATCAGAGTAAAACCAGAAAATAATACTGATTTATAAACGACATATGTGATTCAGATGTATTGCTCAAAAGTCAAACTATAACTTCCTTAAACATAATCCTCTTTGAATGCTATCAGCATTTAAATGTCTGTTGAGTGAATGTTTACTGTATGTGGCTTTGTTGCCATTAGCATAAATTCATTTCCTTGGATTAATTTATGGACATAAAAGATGATCACAACATTTTAAGCTCTAGAACTTAACCAATACTTATCTGTTAAGTTCTAGAGCTTAAAATTTTAGTAATAATGAAATAAAATTTTAGTAATATGTTAGAAATGGGAGTAAAAAAAGCTAAGATGCCACAAAAGTATTTTAATTGTTCATTTTTAATTGTTCATTACTGTGAAAACCTATCAGTATCTATAAAGTATTAAAAATGCACTTGAAAAGGTTTCTTCATGAAGGGGCTTCTTAGTTATTGGGTAGAAAATCAGATTTTATCTAAAATTAGAACAATGGGTCAGCGTAATATTCATCTACAAAAAAAGAGAAGGAATAAATAAAAACTTGGGGTACATTTTGATTTTAGGCAGTATCTCCTCAGCATTTCTAAGTGGATTTGTTGGGTTGGGTGAGATATCTATTATGTCATCAGTTAAAAAGGTTTACCAAGTTTGGTATAATGTGAAGTTTAAAGAACATTATTATATTAACATTTATTATATATATTAACATATACATAGCACACACACTCACCTGTGTATGAGCCAAAAAGGCAAAAAGATGCTGTAATTTTTTCATTAATGAATTGCACCCATTTAGATTTAAAGATAATACTTGTCTCCTGAAACTGAAAGAGAATAAAATGTAATGATTTTTGTATAAATGTGTACATACACATGCGCTTTTAAATAGCTACAAGTAAGTTAGTTCAAGAACTTATCCTCAGAAGTAAAACTTCACTATTTCTCATATTACAAAGCTGGGTATGTTCCGGATAGCCCTCGTGTATAAATCAACAAAAAGACATTTCTCCCCAGATTGGAAAAAATTTTAAAGACTGATTATATCAAGTAGTGCTAAAGGTATGGGGTCATAGGTACAACCATATATTAGTATGCAAGTTCAAATGCTACAGCCTTTCTAAAGAGCATTTGTCATGCCCTATTCAAAGAATATCCTCTATATCTGCATATGGGCACAGAGGTGCTAATTATGAGCAAAACAACCTAACGTTCATCAGTAGGAGTATGGTTAAATAAATTGTGGCACACCCACTTACTCAGTTCTTCCAACGACATGGGGATATTTCCAACGCAAATCATTAGAAGATAAAAATAAAAGCAAGTGGCTGAAAAAGAATATATAAATAGGATTCTCTACAAATATTTTTTAAAACTCAATGCATTTCTTTTTGTACTAGATAAAATTTATAACTACAAAAAAAAGGGTCAAAAAATGCACACAAAACAAACTGTGGGAATGTGAATGATTTTTTTAAATTAAAATACGCTTTTAGATTTAATTTTTTTTTTTAACTATGAAGACATCACATATTACCAAAGTAATGAAATATGCTGTCTACCTATTCTGAGATAGTATTACTGACCACTGTGCAGTAAGATGTGCTCTTTGAATTGCTGTTGGCAGTTATACCTGCTTTGGGTCTCTCTGCTTTCTCTGTCATGAGTGAGATGGTTGGACTAGATGACCTCTGGTGGTGAGCATGGACTCGTTCAGGTTTATGCCTAGCCTCACTTATGTCTAAGAATACATATTTTCTTAAAAAAAAAACTAACAAAAAAACCCCAAATACAAGCAAACCAAAAAAACAAAACACAATAAACCAAACACACCTTAGTGTTGACTGTATATTTTGATAAAATAAATTAGTATATATTGTTGATAAAATAAAGTTAACTCTTCATCTTTTAGCTTATGATTCCTCTAGGTAGGCATAAAAACTTACAAGGATTGGGAACTCAATTTGTAAACATCTTTGGTCAAGTTCCATGAACACTCTATTGGGATTGAAGAGAAAAATTCAACTATGTTTTTGCCTTTATGAAAAGTTTATCATTATTCTGTACCCTTACAGATAGCATTCATATAGCTAATCACCTTTGATTTCCAAGTAAAGGCTGCAAAAGAAAATGAATTTGAAAGTAAATCTGGAAGAGGCAAAGGAACATGTCTGTTTATACATTTGTTCAGTAGCAGTTAACCTGGGGTGGGAAGCAAAGCTTAAACTTCTTTACCAGCAAGGAAGAAGTTATTGATCTGATGAATAGCAAAATATGTATAAGTAGAAAAAAACTAAACAGATCCCCTGAAAAGATATACAGGTTAAAAAAAAATACACTGTCTTATAGGATAATAACACATTAGCACTTGAGGACACTTAAACTCTTCACCCTATGCTCAAGCAATCCTTCTTGTTACACTAATAAATACCAAGTTAGAGTAATTTAAAAGATTCTAAATGTAATACATGATATAAATAAGAAAGTAGAATTTATAACAATTTTTTTTTGTAGTTCCCTGCCTGGGAATCGAACCCAGGAAAGTAGAATTTATATAAGTTAACATTGTAATAGTTCCTGAGCACTGAAAGCACTAAATAAGACAATAATATGAAAATATTCATACTTCTGCCATTTATAAGAAATAATGTGAAGACAATCCCACCATCTTACACTTCACCTGCATGCATCAATTTTTGCAGTTAAAATGGGGGAAAAAAAAAAGAGTTCAAATTTCAACTTACTCTGTAGCCATAAACAATGCTTGTATAACACTATTCATATAACATGTATTTCCTAGATTAATAAGACCAGTTTTCCCAGTTTCAGATTTTCCAGAAAGTCTAGACAAACAAGATGCCAAAGAATTGGATTGAGAAGTCCAGGCACTTTGATTGAGAATCAATTTAATCTTCTCTTCACTGGGCTTAGGAAAATCCTGTAGATCATAAAGAGGAAAAATAGTTTAAGAATATAAAATGTATTTTTTTATTAAAGTAACAGCATAAAGAAAATTCTTCCACTGATATTTAAACTTCCCTCCCTCTTAGTTTTGAAACCAATTATAATACTTGATCACTAAAAAAAAAAAATCAAATTACACTACGTGCAAAAATAATCGTCTCCTAAAATAAATACCTCCTAAAGACAGTTTATCAAATTGAGGAATACTCATGAAAAGGGATTCAAGTCACATTTGAACTATTTCTGCTTCTTATTTGTCAGCAAAATGTTTTAAAAATAAAACTGAGATCAGAGTACACTGCAGTTCTTGAACAGCACTTATTCAAAGGCAGAATGAGGACCTATATTCACACCCAATTAAATAAGTGAAACAAACAATCTGCTTTTAAATTTTGTAATGAAAATAGGAAGTATCTCCTTTCCATTCAGTACTAATATTTACCCAGTATTAACTTATAGAAATAAAAGCTCAAAGTAAGCAGGAGATGAAAAATGAAAGCATCTAGGCACAGTAACCTCTTAGTTTGAAAGGTAAAACTCATGTTTAACCATATTGAAAATTTATTACAAAATACAGAGTCCTCCTAGCTGTTTTGTGCCAAATGAGATAAAATTGTATGTGTAAGTGATTTCTAGCATGA
Organism: Lyroderma lyra; assembly: GCA_004026885.1. NCBI lineage: Eukaryota > Metazoa > Chordata > Mammalia > Chiroptera > Megadermatidae > Lyroderma > Lyroderma lyra. The sequence goes on along the minus strand of PVJL010001219.1, from coordinate 214,042 downwards.
GTGGAATACTGGAGGATAAGGAAAGTTGGTAAAATTAGGCTTTTTTGGACCGCTGTTACCATCTGGTACATTTATACCTTAGAAAACAAACATTTTCTGAAGAAATTTTCCTGATTTTGTTGTTGTTGATAGCTATTGGGTTAAGAGGGAAACCCTAGCTGCTTCTGAACCTATTTTAGTTAGAATTTTTAGCATGTAAAGCACTGAAGAATGACAAACAAGCAACAACAGCACTAGCTTTGATCTATGGTCACAGTGACACCACAGAGAGAAATTAAGATTACTATCAAATTGATGACAAAAAGCTTCTGTACATAAGACATTCACTTTTGAAGTGTCAAAGTGTCATCACAATGTTCTGTATTCATTTCAGATACCAAAAAGTAAAGATAACGAGACCTTATATTGTATTTCAGACCTCAAAAACAAGTATTATTAATAGAACTGATTTCTAATAACTTCTGATTAAGTCTGGCTGAGGCAAGTTTTCCAATTCTTTCGCTACATGCTGATTATGCATAAGTTTTTACAAAGGAAAGTGTGCTTATTGTGACCCATTACTCAAGAAAAACACAGTCAGTGCTTTTTAGATCCAACAAGTATACAAAGTTGAAAAACAATGTAAATTCACAAATAATTCAAGTAAAGATTCTATGAAATATAGACACTCATAAAAAGTCCATAGCAAAAATAGAATAAAAAACTGGAAAAAAACCCAAAGTCATATATTTTATTAAACTGCCTTTGGTAGACCCTGAGATGCAACTTATGTACTTCAACACTTCTGATATTGAGATGCAACTCCAATGTTTGCAGTCACTTAATTTATTCTTCCTTTTTAAACAAATTTTCCCCCAAACTGTTAAAAATTTGAAGATAGGCCTTATCATTGATGGCATTTGTAGAACTAAAGAAATATGGTTATTAATTTAGATTACGTAGAGCAAATAAGAGATTACTCCCTAACTATTAATGAACCCTGATTTTAAATGCACTTTTCAAACAAAAACTGAATAACTGGTTGGTTATAGGAATGTTTCATCACACTGATCTATTATATCATGGGCTGCAGTTCCACAAATATTGGTGCAACTATTATCATACCTTTATTGCTTCCAGAATAGGTTCATAAAGATCTGGAAATCCAGAATAATGATACATCATACAGTGTATCAATTCTGTTAATTGCACTAAGGAGGCTGTACTGGAAGGCAGACCATTACTTCTGAAGGAGTGAACCAAATTAACTACATGAGGGACAACCTGAAGAGAAAAAAAGATAATCATTCTTCAATTTATGCAAATTGGCAACAAATTCTCTCACCTACAAATGGAATGCAATTGTTACACGATCAGCAAATACTCTTCTGAATGTTCAGTCACAAACTTTTTCTAAAAAAATTATAAAGAATTTCTAGACTATCAAGGTAAATCTAGTTTTCAGTCATATGATTATAATTCCATAAGACCTTTTCATCCTTATACTCTAAAACACAAACTAAGGTACAAATAGGAGACTTATTCACTGCTGCCATTTAAAAGAGTGCCTTAAATTGAAAAATCTTAGGGCTATTATATCTACCAGATTGTTTAACAGGAACAAACTTTTCAAAGATAAACCTAGAATTAGTGTAAGAGCTCCATCTAGTGTGAATTTTAGATCTTTCACTTAAAAGAATACAGTCTTATTTTCAAACAGCAATAGCAATAATTATAGTAACATCCCAATCAATTCCTTTCCCCCATAAAAAGAACAACTATATTCTTAAATTAATATTGCTATTCCCATTCTGCTCTGTCTGGTTCACACTTATGCTTGAGGTCTTAAGTCACATTTCGGCTTTTGCACTACCTTCTTTAATCTTATCTCCACCAAAAAGTATTACTTTGACCATGAAACTACCAGTTCCAAATGAGTTCACTTTATTGCTATAAGCTCTTCATTTCTAAGTAAATCTCTCATAATTTTATTGCATATCTATCAGATATTGTCTTGCTAAAATAGTCAGATATCTAAATTTATTTTATTTCCTCAGAGGTGAAGGGGAAGAGAGAGATGGAAGAGACAAAGAGGAAATGATTAATTTATAATTTCAAATCTTCCCAAAGCTTTCCTAGTGAAGATTTGGTCTTTGCAATCAGGTAATACAGCTGTCTACTACTACATCCTATGTGGTCAATATTATCACTGACACAGAAATAAGACTGAGTTCTTCATCATATAAATACGAGGCCTGTCGGCAAAGTACCCAGCCATGTAATATGAAAAACAGAGGCATTTATAACTGGAGTCTTTCGGACAGCCCTCGTACATCTAAGCAGGCTATTACCTTCTAAATGCTTGAAAGTTGATTTTTTTTTTTTTGAATGAGCAAATCTAAATATTTGTAGGCAGTATCATAATACCCACAAAACAAGTTACGATCTGAGAAATATATACAATTTAATTAGAAGCTTTGATAGTTTTCTTCTGTTTAAATATTTTTCCACTTGTAAGAAACAAATGAAAAGCAACTTGGTCCATAATAACACATATTATAACATTAATCTTGGTTTGCTCAAAAATGCTCTAAACATATAATGATTAATGATGTTTGTGATTCCAAATTATTGCTCATACTTAGTAACTCCTAACCTGAGTCCTTGCTGAGTTATTTAGAGTTATAGGTGATTTAACTACCACATGACCCGCACTAGATGCCCAAGTTAATTTTAGTGCAATAGCAGATCAGGCTATATATACAGTATGCAGGTAGCAATTAGGTTTTGTTTTTAGGCTTTACTAGGCCAGATCACAATTTTTAATTTCAGGTCTAAATGTTCCTCAAATAAGTGATTTAATATTTACTTATTTCAATAAGCCAAATAATTCAAATTCAACTATTTGTTATCTCAACCACTTTTTTTCAGAAAAAAAGTAATAAAAGACATTTTCCATCTTTCAAAAAACTGTGAGCAAAGAAACAGGTTAAGAGTATAGCAAAAGTGACTAATTGACACATTAAGGAATGTGAATCTTAGAATGAATGATTAAATTATGTTAGAGAATCTCCTTCCCAGGAATTATGAAAATGAACGTTTTCTCAAATGGCATACACATGATTATGCCTGAAGGCAGGGACAAATAATTGATGTTTTTTTTTTCCTTGGAAGATTTTGCTAATATACCTACATTAGCTCTTTGACTTTTGTTTGTGTAACAAACAGATAAAAGGTTATTGATTGATGATCAGTTACCAATTAGAGCAATTAATTGCAGAAATCATTCATCTTAAGTGGTAATGCATAATGTAATTACTTGTGAGTCAGGCTTACCTTACTACAAAGCCTGCCAATTTTCCTTCAGTGGAAATGAGGCACTGAGCAGACTATGTGAGTGTATGGTTCTCTGAGGCTAGTTAGTCTAGCTAACAATCAACAGTTGGAATTCTGTACTTCTTCATCAGTTTCCTTTGAATTTGTTTGTGGTGGGTCAGTATTCCTAAGATTTTTACGCTGTGGATACATTGATAATGAGTTTCTAGTCCTGTAAACCTGAGGATCAGACCCTGGAAGGGAGTAACCAGATAAAGCACTGTTTTCCTGTGATGCCCCAGACAAATGGACAGGTTCCCAAAACAATATTCTGTTATTTCTCACCTGCAACAATAAATAATAATCAAATTATTGAAATCAAATCAAAACTGGTGGTGGAGCTGGTTTTAAGTGGTTTGATTCCAGATACACTTTAAAGGTGGAGCCAACAGAACTTGAAGGATATTGTTTGAGAGAGAATGAAAAGCCCTAATTCTGGGGCTGTTTTCATGCTTTCGCATTCTAAAGCAGTTAATGGTTTTCAATCATTTTTATTCTTCTATATTATTCATATATACAACAGATAACCATCAGTGACACTGACATGTGACGTCTTTCATGTACAGCAGTAACTTTCAACTGCTGGTTGTGGTTACAAGTGCAGCTGTTTGGGTAAGACCCAAAACATTCTGAAAACATATTCTTTGGAGAGAAATCCCACAATCTCAAACTTCTAAGAAATCATGAAGCTACATGGAAATAGATTTAGGACTAACCTACAATCTTCTCACTATATACAAATGTGGCTCAATATTAAACTAAACTTTGAAGAGCAGGTTTCTCACTGTGAGAAGCTCATTCTAACTTACCAAGTGGAACGCCTCTGGAGAGTGCTGAAAACTAAGCAGCATGTGAGAAAGGACAGCAAGAGCACCAGGTCTCACCAGAGGAAACTGAAGTCGATCAAAAACCTTCAAAAAAGATGAAACATCCACTTAAAGAGTTCTTCAAGGAAGCCATTAACCCAATCGGTGGTTTTTTTTCCTAGTGCCCCCAATTTTTATTGAACATCCCTTTCTTCCTGGAAAGTTCTACTTACGTTATGAAACTTTGGGAAGAGACAGTTGGGAAATAACATGACGGAGATCAAGGTAATAAAATGGCCTAACCAACTCTTAAATACTCCTGATCAAATACAGATCTGTCATATTCTGTTCATAAGGTGATAGCTCTCTGGTCTATTATTCATTCAATTCATTCACCAAATATTTATTGAGGACCTACTCTTGCTCAGCACCATTTTAAGCACTGGTGATGCAAGAATGCATCAAAGAAAAATCTCTCATCTTATAGGGCTTACTTTGGTGGGTAGAGACAAACAATAAAAAGTCACAATGGAGGTAAGTGCTTTGAAAGCATGGTATGATGAACAGAGACTGCTTGCTGTGTGGCCAGGGGGTCTGCTACTATATATGAGGTATTTAAAAAGTGCCTTATGAAAAAGGTGACATCTGACTTTAAAAATCTATAGGGAATGAGAGTAAGCCTGGCAGATACTTGAATAAGAGCATAATTAGCAGGGCACAGCTAGCACTGCAAGGCCCTGAAGCCTCCAGCCTGATGTTCTAGAGCCACAGCAAGGAAAGCAGTGTGAGTCAAGCACAGAAACCAAGGCAATAATAATGGGAGACTGGATGAGAGGAGCAACACTGGGCCAGATCAAGCAGGACCTTGTGTGGGACCAAGGGCAGGAGAAGGGAGACCACTGAAGTCATTACAGCAAGGGAGGAGGACGATTTTGGGTGGGCACGATGTGGCTGGTAAAAGTGGTAGCACTCTGCACATAATTTAAAGGTAGAATCAACAGGATTTGTAGGATATGGGCCAAGAAAGAATGAAAAGATAACAAAGATAGCTTCGAGGTTTTTGGCCTGAGCACGTTGAAATACAGAGTGGCCCTGCGAGATAGGGCAGAGCAGGTCTGGGAGGGAAAAAGCAGGGGTGAGACGGTGGTAAGCTAAATTTGAGATCCAAGTGCAAACACTGGCTACACCAATAGGGAGTTCATGGGAGAGTAACAGGCTAGGAATATAAACATGGCAGTCATTAACTTAAGAGGTATTATTTAAAGCCATGGGGCACATACATGGTAAGCATGGACTGAGAAGAAAGTGGGCCAAAGACGAAACCCTAAGGCACTCTGCAGTTAGAAAGAGCCACTACAGGAGACAGATGCCAATGAACTTGGACCAAACCCAGCGGAGCACAACGTGGTGAAAACTAATGGGGAAAGTGTTTCAAGAGGGAGTGATCAACTGTGTCAAATGCTCCTCATAGGTCAAATGAGAAGAGGCTGAGAAATAGCTCTTGAGTTTAGCAACACGAAAGCACTGGTGTTAAAGATGGTTTTGGCTGAATAATCATAATAAATTAGGGGGATTCGAGAGATAATGGAAAAAACGTGTTCATGTTAGATTTCTGAAAATAGCGTAGTTATTTTAGTTACTTATATTTAAATAGCATTCTTAATGTCTAAAGCCTATTCAAAATTATTATTCAAAACCAAACAAGAACATATTCAAAATTAGATGCTTTAAATGGGACAACCCAAAGAGAAAAAGGGTGATTATATGAGTCCATACATTCTAATAAAATTGTATACTCCCACTTACCAGTTCTATTTTCAGTAAAGTAACATCTATCAAAATAGTAAACTTTTGGACAGCTGCCAGTCCTTTCAAGAGTGCAATCACCCATGTATCCACATGCTGAGCCAACGGCCAGGATAGCCAGTCAATCATTCTGAAAATTGAAGGAAAACAAAGCTATCAGTACTGAAAATATTGTCAACATTATGTAGCTAGAAATAAGTTACAGCAGATAATCACTCACATTGTAACTCAATTATCTACTGAGCTTGCTTGTGAAAAGCACTGATCACTATATAGAAATCAGTATAATGGGTGCTTGTACTCAAGAAGTTTCCAATCTTGTCTTGTAAGCTGACAGTTTTTTATATCGGAAATCCTTTTCATGGAAATGTGTTATAAACTATCATTTTTCATAGTTTTAAATTTATGCTATATAGTGATTATCAAGAATTCATCAGATAAATTTATTCTAAGAAGAGCAGTTCAAATACAGCTATCTGAGCTAAGACCCATTAGATATAAATTAAAATTTTTCCTTTCTGGTGATAACAGTATAAATATGAAATGCACTGTTAAAAAAGACTATACCTGGAATTGTAAAACAGGTCTCTTCACCCCTTTCAAAATCCTACTAAACAAAGACAACAAAAGGAAACTTCAAATAGATACAAGGGCACTGAATGTGTAAATATCCTAAATGGCCTCATTTTGCATATGTGAGTGTTCTTCTTGAATAACAACCCAGTTAATGGGAATAAAGACAAAGTATATGGGGTCTGATGGACACTGTCCCTAATGTTAGACAACAACCACAATGAAGACTGGTACAACTCTTAGAAAGCAATTGGGCCAAATGTTCCTATTATATGATCCAGTAATCCAATTTGGGGGATAAAAAATAAGAAAATAGCAGTGAAAAAAACAGGTTTTTAAAGTCAGAGTGATCTGGTTTAAAAATCTCAATTCACCATTTATTAGCTGGGGAACCCTAAATACTTATGTAAATTATTTAACCATTTTCTGTCTCTTTCCTCATTGTACATTACAGATAAATATGCAATGCTTTTGGCTACACTTGAATTCTATCCCAGTTCTGCTTCAATATGATTGAACTTGCATATGTCCAGACTCTCTCTGGCACGGGTACTGGAGAACAAGTTATTTTTATGGTTAACTGCAGTCATCTTATCCACCAGTATTAGTTACTATTTGACTTTTAAGGATACTTAACCCTCATACATGTAACTACAGTTGAGATTTATGTATCATGAAGTCTTCTTAATATTTCTTAATATTTAAAGAACATGTAACTACAGTTGAGATTTATGTATCATGAAGTCTTCTTTCCTCCATTAGACCATGAGCTTTTTAAAATTATTATTGTTGTTTTTAATCTTTGATCTTTGGAACCCCATACTTAGCATAGTGCTTGGTACTGAGAAGGGGCTCAAATTCATTGAATAAGTGAAACCATTTCTTTCCATAGCTAAAAAAAAAAAAAACCCAAAAAAACAAAAATACATGCAACTTGAAGACCTTAAAATTAAAAATAGGCAACATTCTGAAAGGCCACAATACTGATTTAATCTTAATTTGTGGGGAATGAAATCAATTTTCACTTTCAAGTGGCAGCTTCAGGGCTACATCCAGCCTTCAGTTTTGTTTGTTCCAATGTTTTAAAAGTTGGGAAATTTCACATTAAAAAAACTCTGGATTTCAGACTTTTGAAAAATGGGATCAGCAACGCTGAACTCACATTTCCTTGTGGCAACGAGACAGCTGGAGTTGAGGATCAGCTTTCCCTTTAGAAGGTGCTTGTGTACCTCATTCCCTATTATTTCAATTGCACCTGGCCTCTTTCATACTTTAATTCCCTTCTCTGGTCCTGCTATGGTATTTGCATTTACATTTCTTTGGATCATAGAAAATGACAGTAAAGCATAAGAAGTGCTACGTGTAGATAAACAGAGTATGAAGTGTAAGATGGGAGTATGGTAAAAATAAACATTGCTATTCTTTTTAATTATTTTGTAACATAAGAATAATTACTCCAGGTGGATTATGGGTTAAACAGGATCATGTAGCTTAACTGGAAATGCAATACAAAAACTGGATCACAACTTCCCACAGAAACAAATAGGTCAAAATTAATTTCCAAATGTTTTTACAGCAAAATATATTCATAAGTTGGATATTACGGTTGTTTTTTAAAAGATTGAGACATTAAGACTAGGAGTGCTAAATGCCAAGAAGTGGAGTTTGCACTCTATTTAGTAAGTGATGGAAGTCACTGTAGTTTATTATCAAAAGGGAAAAATTAGGTCAGGATGACTTAAGAGAGGTAAATCACTGCTGGCAAAAGACCAGCTAGAAGACTCTGTTGGTCTTCTGGCATGTAATGGAAGTGTTAGCTATTTATTTCTTAGGCAGCGAGGGTAACAGACCAACTGATTTCTAATTTTACTTTCACTTGTGAAATCTCTAGTTCTCTGAATCTCCCTGTTTTGCTCAGAGGACAACATAGTTCACAATACATTCATAGCAAAAAGAAATTTTAGTGCTGTTAAAGTCACACTGACTAGAGTGTTGCTGCTAAACAAGATGCAGGGGCTTCATTATGGAGAGATGGAGGATATATGAGTGTTTCTTACAAGTGAATAATGAGTACTTTAAATAAAGAGCTGGAAATCCACCACAGATAAACGAAAATTGGTAAAGTGATAAAAATAAAGGGAAAAGGAAATAAAAATGTACTAAGAAGAAGAAGATCCTAGGACTGGCTATTACTGAATAGTATTTTAAGTGAAGACTAGGAAGAAAAAAAACATGTCAAAAAGACAAATGCTAAGCGTGTTACCCAGAGATCCTGACAGAAAGACAAAGTCAATGTGTGCATTTAGCTGGGAATGAAAGACCTCAGAGAGAAAATACAGGTTGCAAGAAACAGCAGTGAGCAAAGAAGGCAGCAAAACATACTGATAATCCAACCAACTTCTGACTGTGCATTACAAATATATGTATGTATGTTTTTGGAATTAAAAAACTAAATTGGAAATGGATTTGGGAATTGCTGGCATGCTGTCAAGCATACAGTAAGATAAATTCATTGCAATTAATTTGGAGAATCTTTATACATTTTTGAGTCTTTGCTTTCAGTTTTAAATATTTCTCTTAAGTTTTTCATTATGAACAAAATACAACAAACTATCTTCTCCTCCCAAATCGACAGTTACCATCAATACTGTCATGAAGAAGTACCTGCAGAGCGCCTGGGTCATACTTGCATCTTTTACATTTGGATCCGTAGTAAGGCTCCTGATGAGAACTGTAATCATCTGGAGAGGAATATGCTGCACGAGGCTTGCCAACGCTACAGAAGGTTCAAATGATGCATCTATGTTTTTAATTAAAAAGAAAAAGGATAATGGCAAAAAGTTTCAAGAGAAGTACTTAGAAAAAAATAACCAAAAAAAAAAAAAAAAAAATTAATCCCAGCAAAGGTGGTGTTAATCAGGAAGCAGTTGTTATTATACTCCACCTCATGGGTAGACGCTAACATAAAAGCGATCGATGTTAAATTATAGAAGTTAGAGATTAAGAGTGAGTAGCAATGATTGCTCTTTTCTGGACAGAACTACTGTAATATAAAAATTATTGCTCAATATTGCCATATTTAGTCCATAAGTTACTTTATTTTCTTTCATTCTTTAATATTAAGTTATTGCTATGCTAAAACATTTTTAAAGCAGTAGTCAGAAAAGAAATGCAAGGTATCATTTAAATTCCCACTTTAGACCCTCCAAAGTAACTTATAAGTATTAGTTACAGTAGGCATTACATTGCTTTAAGGAAGATTTAAAAAATCTCTTTAAGAAGTAGATATGAAAGTGCATGGGGTCCGGGGGTGGGGGTGGGGAGGCTTCACTTAAACCATATAAAAATTAAGGAAATCCAAAGTGAGCACCTTTATTGCTACAGTTGAAAAAGTTCTGGGGATATCTAACAGTTCTAGCAACACAGGCAATACAAAAAGAATTACAATGAAACAAACAGACCAACTCAGTACTGCAAATACATAGTTGGTAATTCTTTCAATAATGTATTTAATTCATCAGAATCCATGGAGCTTGTTAAAACTCTACTCTTATTTCTGGTTGTCAAGACAAAAGAGGACACCTTTCAGAAGTTCAATTTCCAACAACTGCCAGAGAGAAGGGCTGTACCAAGTAGAGAGGAAGTGAACATAGTTTTAGATCTATTGTTTCACAACTTAACAGAGCTGGAAGCTCCAAGTCAGAACAAGGAACGCAAAGGCACAGGTAAAATTCCTGGGTGACAAAGCATTTTCTTGCCAAGTATCACCTGACCCCTCACCACTTTGTAAGGATGCAGTTGGTGGGCTATATCCCCAATGGAAAAACAGCTGTTTAATAGTCCTCATACTCCTTCCCGTCCATTATTCTACCTGCATCCTCTCTCAAGAACACTGTTGTACATAAAAAATGTCAATACTCAAAAACTATACACTTAACTAGGATACTCCAGTAATAAAACTGGATAAAATGGATCAATGGATAAAAAAAAAAGGAAAGATGAAAAAACACGGGGAAAATTCATTACAACAAAAAACAGGGTCACAATACAATAATAATATGGTAAACCTTATGATGCTACGATTAGTCACTAATAAATAGAAGTTTTATGTAGTCGCTGTCATCCTCAAAGCATTCCATAACTTAAGCAGAGGCTGGGTAATTAACTTGTTTAGAACCACAGGTCTTAGACCTCCATGTTCTCAACCTTGGAAATAAAAACATGGCGTGTTTTCAAAGTACAAAGTGACGTCCTGAATAGAGTAGTGGATGGGAATATAATTTTGGGTGAGGGTATATATTAAGATTTGCTCTCCATTAATAATATTTTCAGGGTAAGGAGGCCAATGTGGTGTGTGTATGAGAGAGACATATTGAATTTCCACGAAAGATTTTCTTGAAATATAATGAGCCTTACCTGTGGAAGAAATGCTTGCAAAGACTTCTTGCAGGGAAGGCAGCAATGTGGAGGGCTCTGCTTTCCAGATGTTCTGCAGCAAGTTACTCACTTTTGTCACCTGAGAGACATATTCCCGCAGCTCTTTCTCCTGAGTGGACACGCACTGGAAGTGGCCTATCGTTCGAACCAGCTGTTGACAGAAGGTGATCGACAATTTCCCTTTGGGGATGCACTGCACGAAGTCGGTCAGGAGGTCGCTCAGTCGGGCACACAGCTGCGGCTCCGGCCTCTCACACACCATCCGTAGCACCTCCACCTGCAGCAGGCTGAAGAGGTCCAGCACCGACGGGCAACTCATGATCAGCTTCAGGCCGTTGTGAATGTAGTCCAGGATGGCTACGTCCTTCCTGTCCAGGGAGTGGTAGCCCTGCTGAAGGAGGCCCAACACGAACGTCTTGTTGAAGAAGGACTCGAACTCGGGCCGGTGGTACCGTGCGTAGGCCTCCAGCACTTGGTGGCCCACTTGCCGCTGAAAAGGGTCCTGGCCCTCCAGGATGAGCCGGGTGGTCAGATCAAACATGGCCTCGCACTGCGCCTCGTCGAGCCAATTCTCTGCTGATTCCACCACCTTCCGCACAATCACCCGCTTTAGGGGCAGCGGGTGCGAAGAAGTCACCAGGCCCTCCAGGATCTTGTCCATTGTCGCCACGCTGCAAGGCAAGGGGGTAGGGAGCGGGCGGCGACAGCCCGGAGTTGGGGCAGTAGAGCCCCGGGGCGCAGGTGAACTTGGAGCGCAGCAGCAGCGGGACCGACCACCGCCACCGTCGCCTCAACAGCCACATTTATCGGGCAGGGGGGTCCATCCAAGCCCGGGCAGGCGATGGCAAGCTTGGGGCGCGTAAGAACCGGCACCGCCCGTGGCAGGCCTAATGAGCCAGAGGCCCGCGCTCGGCCGCCGCCCCAGGCCCGCGGTCCTTCTCAGCATCAGCGCTGAGGGGCCAGCAAGGACCCCCCTGGCGGCAGCGGGCGCTCAGGGCCCGGGGCTGCGAGCCTGCAGGTGGAGGAAGTGCGCCTCCGCGTCCCCGGGTAGATGTGGACGTCCGGGCTCCAGCAGATGGTAAAATAAATCCGGCCCTGGGTTGAGTCTGGAGCCGCTGTCACCCAGGGTGCCGGATCAGCCGGGGAGAAATAGAGATGAACACCCTTGACCCGGATCCAGATGGTTCCGCAAACAGGAAGTGAAGCACGCAGGACTCTCGGGAAACGCCCACCCCTCCGCCCCTCCACACTCTTTTCCTCCCTCCCCTTTCCCGCGCCCCAACTCGCCGATTCCCTCCTGGCTGTGCTCGGACCCCTCCCTTTCCCTCCCCTTCGCTGCTGCTCCGGCGCGGCCGCTTCTAGTCACGTCGCTCGGCGACGCTTGCGTCACTGGGACTCCTGTGTCGAGTCATAGGCAGCTTTCCGGGAGGAACGGCCCGAAGCGTGCTCGGTAGACATGGACTCCGCTCTAGGATTCGCACTGACGACCTGTGTAGCTTCTCTCTGGGTTAGGTTACTCGTGAAATCCTTAGAAAGTGCTGTTTACGTAAAATCTTGTGAAGGAGAAAGTTTTGGAAACGCGAGCACTTGGGAAGAAAGTAAGGAAAAAACTCAAAACTTGGATTGAGGAGAAGTTCTTTAAGGTTTTGGCTTAAAGAAATGAGCTAGGGTTCCTAAACGCAAGTGCCTTTCTCCGTCGTGGTTAGTGGCTGCGGCTGCACGCATTTAGCTGTGGTCAGTATCAGAGGCTTGTTTTCTTCCAGCCTCTAGCAAGTATCTTTTTTAGTGAGCTGTGGCGTATTGAAAGTTTGCAAGCTGTCCAAAACTTAGAAAACTGAAGAGAGTTACTGAAAAATGACCGGTGAGCAAGTGAAAGGCCGATACATATATATGTGTGTGTATGTAATATATATAAAGTGTATAAAATTATGTTTATAAATATAAACGAGGCCGTCCGTAAAGTATCCAGCCACGTAATTTTTTCCGGACAGCCCTCATGTATCTCTATGTCTTATTAAAGAGTACTTTGAAAATACAAAACTAGGTGAAAATTACACAGTATTTAATGTATGTGTATGCTGATGTTGAAGATCATTTACAGTAAAGACGAACAGATGTAGCCATCTTGCTCTTTCAAGTTGAATTCTAAAGATTCACAACAAGAATTTCAGCTTTAACCAGAGGCCTTTATGTTAGGAAATACTGCTTAATTATAGCCCTGTATGAGCTCGGCTCATAATAGTTGTGAAATCAGACATTAATGGCCTGTAATACAGACAAAACTTCAAAGAAATGGTATAAAATGTCCAATAGAAAAATTAACAAAATTGTAAATTTTTTACTTAATAACTTTGTTTTTAAACCAATTTACAATATGAGTACACCAGTATATTTAACACATCAGTTAGGGCAGCGGTTCTTAACCTGTGGGTCGCGACCTCTTTGGGGGTCAAATGACCCTTTCACAGGGGTCGCCTAAGACCATCGGAAAACACATATCAGATATTTACAGTACGATTCATAACAATAGCAACATGAACAGTTATGAAGTAGCAACGAAAATAATGTTATGGGGGTCACCACAACATGAGGAACTGTATTAAAGGGTCGTAGCATTAGGAAGGTTGAGAATCACTGAATTAGGGTACTGTTAAAAAGTGTAGAAGTTTAGACGAGAGGAGCTAGGAAGAGGAAACTCGAGACTGACTTTGTAGGAAGAGATTGAAGATAAACGAAATGAGGTAGTTGTTAGATCTAAAAGAAAACCGTGCTATCAAGAACAGGAATAACTTTGGAAGTTTGCCTTTTCAGCAAGCTGGAAAGTAAAACTACAGAAAGAAGTTTGACTTTATTGGGAATGGTACTATATTGGAAGACACAAATAGTGTAGAAAGTAAAGCGTTTAAGAGGAATGAGTGAATTTGAGGTGTGGCAGAGATTTGGAATTCGCTTTTGTGGAGGATTTGCTGGGAGCCAATTGAGGATGAATGAAGATCTGTGAGCAACAGTAGTGAAGTGATTACTCCAAAGCAGACAGGAAAAAAAATTCATTGGTTAAAAACTTGACACATTACTTTGATCATCAGTAACGTTTTCCCCTTTCTGTTAATAGTATGTCCAGAAATTGAATGTTGTAAAGTAATAATACATCTGAGTGACATAGTACAATTTGTTCTCAGTCTATAAATACAGATAACATGATTACATACTATCAGGATTCCAAAAGCACCATGACTCAGAATTTTTAAAGTACTTCTTGAGTGGTAAAAGTATGAAATAAAAATATTTAGTTGGTTTTTATGTCAAAATATTCAAAACATGTTTCCTTCTTTTGCCATCAGTAAAAAAAAACAGTACATAATATGTTCTCTTATGGTTATAAGATTTCAATTGAAGTAGTCAAATTTAAATTATTTTATAACGTAACTAAAAATTATATAAAGGAATCATGTTCCTGTTCAACATTTTAAACTATTTTCAGAAGTCTGTGGAAAGGTTTCATTGCATTATACCTTGTCACTAATCATTAGTAGGTAATGTTGCTACAGGCTTTTAAGATTTTGGGTAAAGATTTAGTCTAAGGCCCCAATTTTTAATTACATGGTTTTTTAAATTTCATAGATCTGAGAATGGGAGTTAGTGATGGGAGTGAAAGAAAAAGCTCAGGATAGGGAATTATTATTTATTAAACACTTCTATTTGCCTGAAACTCAGTATATTAATAGTATACTTTATCCTTAGTTCTCAAAACAGACTTCTGGAAGTAGATGTTAATGGCTTCATTTTATAGATAAGGTAATGAAGTCATGAGAGGTTAAATTTGTGTGTGTGTGTGTGTGTGTGTGTGTATACACACATGTATGTGTTATGAGCAAAGAGAAAACACATTTCTAAAGGCAGTGGTTGGAGTTTGCCCACTCCAACAGCTCTACTAGGTTAATTTTCTCCTAGGGTATTTATATCACCCAATAGCATCAAAAGAAAACTTACTCTTTAAATTAGAAAAAGTCGTGATTAATAAACCATTATGTGAAGTAATTACAAACAATCCCTTACTTTAAACTATGTAGTTTATGTTCATGTACATTTTTTTAATTGTAAGAAAAAATATTGGGAAGAAATGCTTCTTAGGTAAGGTGGGTTACTATTTTTTTATGACTTATGAGGCACACCAACTAATCTCACTACCCTATTTTAAATCCTCCAGTGCTTCTCATTTTATTTAGAATAAAATTTAGTTACCTGCTATTGACAACAAAGCCTTACATGAAGGAGCTCTTGAGTCTTTTCCTACCACTCTCCTCATTACTGTGTGAGCCACATTGGCCCTATGGTTCTTCCTCAGGTCAGACTCTTTCAAGTTTTCGGGCCTTCATACTTACTGAAACTTTCTTCTCTGGCTCCTGTAATTTGTCTCCACTTAGAAATTATCTCATGGAACCAGTTCTAGATTATCTACTACTATATTTTGTTCCTGTTTCTTTTTTTAAATTTAAGTATAGTTGACATAAAATATTATATTAGTTTCAGGTGTACAATGTAGTGATTCAACATTTATATACCTTACGAAGTTGTTATGATAAGTCAAGTGACTGTCACCATACAAAGTTATTACAATATTATTTGACTATATTCCCCATACTATACATTACATTCCTGTGACTTATTTATTTCATAACTGGAAGTTTGTGCTTTTTAATCCCCTTCACCTTTTTTGCCCATCCCCCATCCTGTTTTATAGTACTTTACCATCATGTGAATTAATTTGTTATTTATTTAATTGCTTACAGTTCTTTCTGTCCTTTAGAATCTTTGCTTTATGATGTCAACAAACACTTATTGTCTTAGTTACCTCCATATCGTTAGAACAGTACCTGGTACAAAGTCAACAATTAATAAAACATTGAACATTTTATGTTTTTACTGAAGTGAAATATGTTTAAAAAATTCCAAGAATTCTACAGAATAACTTCTGAAACTATTATTCTGTCTCAGGATACAGAATGATAGACTTTTATAATTGTACTTTTATACACTAGCAATGAACATATGGAAACCAAAATAAAAAATATAATACCTTTCATAGTTACTCAAAACCAAAACAACTTAAGTATGAGGCTAACAAAACATGTGCAAGACTCATACAAGCTCAGACAATTAATTTTGTGAACTCGTCCTAGGAAAAGTGCTGCATGCCTCATTGCTGAACATCACTACGGTCACCTTTGAAGTACTCCCATTGGGAAGCTGTGCACCGATGCCAGCACCTAGTCTATCCTTCAAAGTAATTTTGGAACTCTTTTTCTAGAATGGCCATCAGAGCTGTTGTCTGACCCCTGATGCCTTGAATGTCATCAAAATGTCTTCCTTTCAATATTTCCTTTATCTTCAGGTAAAGAAAAAAGTCATTGGGGGCCAGATCAGGTGAGTAGGAAGGGTGTTCCAATACAGTTATTTGTGTACTGGCCAAATACTCCCTCACAGACAGTGCCCTGTGAGCTGGTGCATTGTTGTGGTGCAACAGCCATGAGTTGTTGGCGAAAACTTCAGGTCGTTTTTGTCTTTTCATGCAGCCGTTTCAGCACTTCCAAATAGTAAACTTGGTTGACTGCCCAGTTGCTACAAATTCATAATGAACAAACTCTCTGATATCAGAAAAGGTTAGCAACATTGTCTGGACTCTTAATTTGGACTAACAGAACTTTTTTGGTTGGGGAGAATTGGCTGACTTCTACTGTGCACTTCATACTTTGTTTCAGGGCTGTATCGGTACACTCACGTCATCACCACTGATAAAACAGCCCAAAACATCTTGTCTCTCCAAAAGGTCTTGGCAAACTTGGACTCTCCTTTGTTTTTGTTCATTGGTGAGCTCCTTCAGGAACATTTTTGCACACACCTTTCTCATGCCAAGATTTTCGGTTAAGATTTTTCTGTTTCTCTGTCGATGTTTACTTGGTCTGCTATGCTTCTCACAGTCAGCCAATGATTTAATGCATAGTCTGATGAATTTTTGCAATGTTTTTGTCAGTTCTGCTCATTATGGTCATCCTGACCTCTATCAGTGACGCTTTCTCTCCCCTATGATAATATTTAATCCATTTGTACACTGCCGTTTTCTTATGGCATTATCCACATAAACTTGGACTAACATGTCCCTGATTTCATGTGCTCTTGCCCAGTTTAACAAGAAGTTCAATATTCATTGCTCTAATTCAAGTTCTGACATTCTCATGACAGCCCACAAAAACATGGAAAAACAATAATGAATGCCACTCAGCAAGACCACCACATGTCGACGTGAACACAGCTGTGAGACAGACACACCAAGGTTGTGACACCTTACCGAGTTGTTTGTACAGTGCTGCCAACGTAAGTGCACGGTGGTAAGTTAGTAAACGTAGTTGTCTGACCTCATTGCACTATGGTCACCTTTGAAGCACTCCTCTTGGGAAGCTATGTACCAACGGCAGTGCCTAGTCCATCCTTCAAAGCAATTTTGAAACTCTTTGTGGAATGGCCATCAGAACTTTCATCGTACCCAAAATCTTGCCATGGTTACGACACCTTACAGGGTTGTTTGTACAGTGCTGCCAATGTAAGCACACGGTTCCAAGTTTGTGAACTTAATTGTCATATTCCGGGTATGCAAGGACAAATATTCTATAATTCTACTTATATGAGATCGAGTTCATAGAAACAAAGCTGAATAGAGATTACTAGAGGCTTGGGGAAGGAGAAAAGGGGGAGTTATTTTTTTAAACGAGTTTCTCTTTGGAAGGATAAAAAGATTAAGAAATGGATAGTTGTAATTGAAACACATTATAAATGTACTTAATGTCATTGGACTATACGCTTAAAATGTTTAAAGTAGTATTATTTGTATATTTCATTATGTTAATATTCTTTGTAAATGAGCAATAAAAGCAATCCAATTAAAAAGGATCAAAAGACATGAAGATATATTTCACTGAAGAGATTATACAGATGGCAAATAAACCCAGGCAATGATGTTCAACATCACTAGGGGAAAAGAAATCGAGACCACCGGACGTCACTACACACCTATTAGAACAGCTAAAATAAAAAATCATGACAGTACCAGCACTGGCAAGAATACAGAGAAACTGGGTCTCTCATACATTGCTGATAGGAATGCAAAATGGTTAAGCTACTGTGGGAAATTACTTGTCAGTTTCTTTAAATATGCAATTATTTTATGACCAAGCAATTGAACTAGGTTTTTATTCCAGAGAAATGAGAATTTATGTTCATACAAATATGTACACAAATTCATAGCAGCTTTATTTGTAATAGCCAATAACTAGAAACAACCAAAATGCTCATCAATAAGTGAATGGCTAAACAAACTGATACATCCATATCATGGAATGAATACTACTCAAAAAGGAACAAACTCTTGATAGACGTGACAACTTGATGGATCGCCAAAATACTATGTTAAGCAGAAAAAGTCAATCTCAAAGGTCATATAATGTGTGATTCCATTTATGTAATCTGCTTGAAATAAAATTTTAGAAATGAAGAACAGATTAGAGGGTGCCAGGGGTTTGGGAAGGTGAGGGGAAGAGGAGGATGGGAATGACTGTAAAGGGACAGCATGAGGGTGATCTTTGTGGTGATGGAATAGTTTTGCATTGTATTTATGTGGGTTCTCCAGAGTAATAGGACACATAGAAAGAGAACCATGTAGGATTGTTATGGAGACTGACAAGTCCCAGGATCTGAGTTGGTCAGTGGGACTCCCAGCGGGGTTGATGGTATTGTTCCTGTCCAAGTCTGAAGCCAGGCAGAGAGCAGGGATTCTCTCTTAACCGCCTTTTGCTTCTATTCATTCCTTTACTGGGTTGGATGAGGCCCACCCACCCACTGGGTAGGGCTGTCTGCTTTCCTCAGACTACTTAGTCAAGTGTTAATTTCATTCAGAAACATTCTTACAGACACATCAGAGAATAATAATTAACCAGATATCTTGGCATTCTGTGGCCCAGTCAAGGTGACATGAAATTAACCAACACAGGTCTGCCCCTTGTCAATTTGGCACCTATTCACATCTCCTTAAACCATATTTAATATCCAAGTAAAGACAACAGCAAGATCATAATTCCACCTAACCGTTCTGCATACAACCAGACACACTAACCCCTTCCCCAGAAGAGGAGGCGAAGTCCCTGAGTGATGCTTACTCCTCTGGATATCCTATAGCTTAAGTACTATGATATAAAATTAGCAATACTTAAATACTATCAGTTACATCTTATGTTACATGGTAAGAACACAAAAATATATACTAATGTATATATACATTATATATATATATATAATATATATACACACACTAAGCAAATGTTTTTGTTATATAGACTAAGCAAATATATTTACACACACAAACAAAATGAGGAAATACTTAGGAAAATTACAGTCTTCATTTTCTTAACTGATAATGTGATTATAGATGGTGTTTGTAACAACCGTTTCCTACCATTCTGTATTTCCTGTGCCTTCAGAAGCACCTCAGCTGGTTGTGATTCTTTGCCTTCAAGAGTGACTCAGACTTTCATTGCTGAAGAGTTTGGATTGTTAGTAGTCCTGACTGGACTGGATTGTTGTAGATTTCCGTTGACTTTAATCACAGGGCATGGTAATACTAAGAGATGCATTAAGGCAGGATTGTCCAACCAGCAGCCCGTATGTCCCAGGACGGCTTTGAATGTGGCCCTACACAAACTTGTAAACTTCCTTAAAACATTATAGACTTTTTTGCGGCCTCTTTTTTTTTTTTTTTTAGCTCATCAGCTATGTTAGTGTATTTTATGTGTGACCCAAGACAATCTTTCCAGTGTGGCCCAGGGAAGCCAAAAGATTGGACACCACTGCACTAAGGGATCATCGTAATCCAGTCAGAGCACATTCCTTACCTCCGTTGTAGAGGAACAGTCTGATTTCCGTGATAGTCAGGATCAGTCACCCGACCCAGCAAAGTGACTACTGTCTTTGCTTGTTGAGTCAGGTGTGAGGAGTCCAAAGTGGCCTAGTAACATTCTTAACACCCAGTTCGATGGAATCATTGTGTTTTCTGATGGAAGCATTCCTCCCTTTGGAACTAACAATATTAAGCCAGCAGTATAATAGGTCACAGGAATAGGGAGCAAAAATTTTACTAATAGGTCATTAGGGGTAATGGTGAGTGGTTTTACTCCTATTTCTACCCCTTGATTTCTGGACCTGTAAAACTTGGCAGTGAGAGAAACACCACCATATATCAGATGCTCAGATGCATATGAGAGCATATGATGGCTGTCTGAAAAATATTCAGCCATAAATGCCTCTGTTTTTCATGTTGCATGGCTGGATACTTTCTGGACAGCCCTTGTATACAAACTCTGCAGAATTTTGCTAAAGACCATCTGTAAATGAGGCCAGAGTCTTCTCATTTTCTTTCAACTGATGATTGTAGGCAACTCCCCGTGAAGCCATAGGTGCAGACTGGGACAGGGGAGGCAGTGTGGCAGGAATGAGGATCATGGACTTTTGGGCCACTTCTACAGGTGACTGACTTGTGCCTTCAGGGCCTGCTTAGGCCCAAACACATATGAGGGTGCCAAAAAAATGTATATACATTTTAAGGGATGTTATCTATATATTACTTTTCAAAGTTGAATTAAGGTAGCAATGTCTAGTATGATGTTTGCTCAAAAGATGGCATTAATTAAATGAATGCTAGCATCACCATGCAATAGGTAGGACAGTCAAAGAAAATGGCAGAAGCACAGTTGTTCAAGGAGCGCAAGACCATTTTAAAGTGGTATTTGAAATTCAAGAACGTTGTTTGAGTTTTCCCCATGTTCTCCTGACTTAACACCCCTTGACTTCTACCTATGGGGAATCTTAAAGGACGTGGTGTACTGTAGAAAACAGGATGCACTGGTGGTACTTTGGGAAGAAATTGAAATGGCATGCACAGTGATACAAGTGGACACTTTGGTCAACATTGCTCAAGCGGTAGTTTGCTGTCATCAGAAGTGTCTGGATGCTGATGGTTACCACTTAGAGCATATCTTATAATTGCAGAAGTCAATGTGACTTGTATCAATCCTTTGTTATTGGTATATATTGAGTATTACAATTTTAATGCAGTTTTTTTTCCTTTTTTAAAATGTGTATACATTTTTTGGCACCTTCTGTATATACCATTTCCATTTGATGATGGAGTGATGCTGTGTGCATCACAATCATGGCTTGATTGGTTGGATCACACTCAGTTCATGATGGGTAACTCAGATCACATGATATCTTGATGGCTCATGGTTATGTATTCAGTCTCGACTAAGATCCAGTAGCAGTCCAAGAACTCTTTTACAAAAGAAAAATAGTATATCTGCCTGCAAGTGTCTTGCCAAAAAGTCTAGAGTAGTTGATAAATTTTGCTCACCAAGTCCAATGAACATACATAATATCAATGTAATGGATCAGCGTGCTATTTTGTGGAAGGAAGAGTGATCAAGACAGCTGTGAATTAAATTATGACCTCTAAATTAGGCCTGGAGAGTTAATAGTCTCCCCAGACAGGGGAGTGAAGGTGTGTTGCTGGCCTTGCTAGCAGGAAACAAACTGCTTCTGGTGGTCTTTACAAGTAGGTTTCAAGAAAAAACCATTTTCCGGATCACTAGCTGCATACCAGGTGCTGGGGGATGTGTTGTTTTGCTCAGGGATTTAAACCTCATCTGGTAGAGCAACTGCAATTGGTGTCTCCACCTCGTAGAGCTTATGACAATACACTGTCCTATTCCAAGATGCATCCATCTCTGTACAGGTTAAATAAGTGAGTTGAATGGGGATGTAGGGGGAATCACTGCGACACTTCAAGGTCAGGGAACCATGTGGGGAATTCTGCTGGCTGCTGAGTTTATCTGTTTTAATGATTAATTCTGGAACTAGGGAAATAACCAAAGGAGTTAGGGGACCCACTTTGGCCCACTGTAAAACAGAGCTGAGCTGAAATTCCATTGGTCACTTGGTCGCCATACTCTGGTGGATCACAGTGATGTTTTGGATCTCTTGGAATTAGTGTCAGTTCTGAGTCTGTGTTCAGTAGTTCCTGGATGTGCTGATTATTCTCCCCTTCTGTGCCCTCCCTATACACAGTTACCTGGGCAGAAGACTGTCGGTCACTTTGGGGAGGGCTGTGAGGAAGATTAATGGTATCCACTTTTGGCAGTGTACTGGGGCCCTTCCTCAAGGGCACTCAGCCTCTCCTTCATGCAAGTTCTGAGTCTATAAACTGGGTCAAGTCTGGGCACTGATTGGAGACCATTGCTCTCTCTTTTTATGATTAGCATGAAGCTTTTGTTCACTTGACATAGAACTTTTGGGTTTATCCTGATTAAGTAAGAATTTAGTAGGCTTTCTAGTTCACATCTAGGAACAACATGATCAACTAGCTACCTCCATAGATTTCTGGAATTTGGACTATTGATTGCTGCTTTGACTGTGATGTCAGTTGTGGTAACAACACCCACAACCTTGCCTTTGGCAATAAAGGACTGCCACTTGACCCCTTATGCCCCAAGATCCAATTATTCCCATTGTATTTAGGTTTTCCAGTTCAGTGACTTCAATCTCTGTGGTAAGGCCCAGCCTATAGAGAAAAACAAGCCCTGAGCTTTACAAAGATACTGCAGCCTCCCTCCCAAACTTATTTCTCACACTAGTGGTGAAAATTATGTTTTCTGGACCCTCTTCTGTGGGTAAGTGGATCTTAAATGACAAATCCACTCTAACATTTCAGTCTCTGCAAGACTTCACATCCCTCCCTCTGCATTAAACCAAGGCAGCTCTGGCATGTCGAGTTTGCTCACTGTGGGTGAGGTTGATATCACTAAGGGAATTAGTGTTGACAAGAGACAAATAGCTCTAAGCTGGATATTCCAATATTAAGACATTTGACAGACTAGGAGGAAACAAGAAAAGAGGCTACAAAGAAGCTACTAGTGTAGTCAGAAGGAAACCAAGAGAGGATAGAATCCTGGAAACCCCACGAAAGAAACACTTAGCTGTATCCCATGTTGCCAAACTCTCTAATGAGATGAGGATTGAGAACTGACTACTGGATTCAACAATGTAAAGTTAAGCAGTTAGATGGAATGATGAGGACTGGAGCCTGACAGGAGACTCAGAGAAAATGGGAAAGAAATTGGTGACAGTAAGTACAAACAACTTTTGCAAGGCGATGTGCTAATGAAACGGGGAAATGGGGTGCTGAGTATAAAACGAAGCAGGATCAAGCAACAGTTTTGGTTTAAGAGAAAAAGCATGTTTGTTGGCTAATGGAAAAAAAAAACCAACTAAGAAAGCGGGCAATTATTGCTACCTGAGAGAGCAAAGAATTGCTGAGACAATACCTTGAATAGAAGGAAGAAGACCTAGCACGCCAATGGAGGGATTTCCCTTTGCCATGAGCTTGAACAGGTTCACTTCGTGGCATGAGACAGCAGCGGCAGGTAGCTGGGTGAGTGTGGTTGTAGGAGTTTGCAGACGTTCTCATCTGATTTTATTGTAAATTAGAAGGCAAGGTCATCAGTTGAGAGCAAGACTAGAAGAACAGTTGGAGATTTTAGGAGAGAGGTGAAGCGATGTAATAGTTGTTTAGGAGGATGAAACTACCGCATGATTCCTAGGCAGCATCAAAGGTCCATTTGAAGTTAGAGATCATGAATGCAAATGAGACCAGTCAATTTATTTATTTGCTTCCTGCAGCCATATTTACGTGCACTGGTGCAAGCATGGAACAGGCAGACAGTTGGACATAACCGGATTGTGGTTGAGCCAAGTTCAAGGAGACAAGAGAATGGCAAGGGAGATCAGAGTGTGTGTAAGGGAGCGGTTGTGATTGACCATGCAATTTAGATAAGGATAAAAATTAAGGTCTTAGTGGTGAGAGCTGCTGAGAAAGTGTTAGAATAAATGAATTACAGGTTCTGGTGGGGTCAGAGGGTTGGAATTTTCCAGTTTCCAAATAGAGGCAGTGCACTAAGAGGCGATGGCGGTCGGAAAGAGGAGTGCCTCGAATTGAGATAATTGAGAGGCACTAGTTATTGGGAGAGGCGTGGCCACGTGAATAGGGGGTAGGGAGGGGGATAAAATCGCTGGAGGAGAGAAGGTCAAGGCACTAAGTGACAATGTCTTACACGGAGTCAACTGAGAACTGTGACAGGGCTAGGGTTTGAGACAGTACCAGGGAGTCAAGTGCTAAAATCTCTGAGAAATGGGAGTGGGCTGGGCAGAGACTAGCCTGGGGGTCCCCCGAGCACTGCGGCAGGGAAGGGAATTAGTGCTGCAGTTTGATGTCATAAAGTTTACCTGGGCATGTTTGTGGAGGAGCTGGGGAGAATGGTCTGGAAGGAGCAACAGGGAATGAGCATGTCATCTCCTCCACCTGTGGCCTAGACTTCTTAGAGTGTGGCAGAGTACGCGGGCAAAGGACAGGGCTGCACGGTCGATTGGGTCGTAAAGCAAGGAGGGAAGGAGGGTGCGGAGCATGATGATCGCGTCTCGGGGCATGGTGGAGAGATTTCGGGTGGTGAACAGCGTAAGAAATGGGTCAGAAAAGGAGGTGGTCAGAGCTTAATGGGAATTAGAGTCCCAAAGATGAGAGTTGACTGGATTTTTGGGGCAACTAAAATCAATAAGCATAAAGGGCATAGTGTGATTAATCTTGATGAAAACCTTTGATACAAGCTTTCAGAGTGGAAGCTATAATGAAACGAATGTGCAACCTTGGTGCCTCTTCAAGGACAAGCTTGGGCTTAGATTATTCATGAGTGAAATGCCTGTTGGCAAAATGTCTGCCTTGTAAAGGGCACAGAGTGGAATATTAACTTATGAAGGAATCTGAAGACACTGAAGATAATCAAGGGTTATTATTCATTACCTTCAATTTATATCACACAGCAATTATTGCCGCTAACTCAAAGGCTTCCATTGTCATTAGAGAATCTTTCTCAGAAGTTTGTAAGTTTCTGCTCTCTTGCCTGAGGAGTTCGAATAGCAGTTGCATCTTGTTGACTTATAGTTTTACCTATTACCATATTTTGCCATGTATATAATGCACATGTTTTTGCCCAAATTTGTAAGGGAAAAATAAGGGTGTGCATTATATACAAGTAGTACTAATTCTGTGTCTATGTACGTGTTTTTAATTCTTTCATTTCATTTATGAGTTAAAAGTGTAAATCCAGAAATCAATAACAATATCTATATGCAAAATAATACTCTGGAATACAATAATTGGTTTTGCTGAACTTATGACAAACTTGCAACAAAAGCAACGTCAGCCAATGATTCAATGACATGAATCGAAGAGCCACGCACTATTGTCCACAGAGTAAGTGACTCTGACTCGATGAGATAGGTGATGCCGACTTTATTACCATAGAGTGGAACAAAAATTCCTTTATAATAAAAGAAACAAGTACCTAAGTATAAACAAATAAAAATTTGAATTAAAAAATTAAAATGAAAGATTTTTTTTCCTCAAAGTTTGGGCCAAAAATGTGGGTGGGCATTGTACACAAGAGCTCATTATACACGGCAAAATACGGTATGTGTCAACAGGGAACCTGATTTCTTAGATAAAACTTAAGCTGCGATTATCTGGTATAGGCGTCAATGTAGTAGGGAGTATTTGCGGTTGAGGACAATGGTGCTTGAGTCAGCCTTAGTTATAAAGTACTCTCACGTAAAGAGCAGTCAGAATGTTTATTTGAGTGCCCCGTGTAGCTCTGAGAAGTAGATAGTGGTGGTGTAAGCAAAGAACCAGAGCATTAGGAACAAAGTAAGCCAAGTTACCTTTCTGTTTTTTAAATGTCATATTCCTTTTTACTTTCAGCTGCAGAGTAATGAAGAAGTATTACTGGTTTTCCAAACAGACCAAGGTGGATTTACTCTACTTCCTTTTTTATGCTGTGGACTTGGGTAAGTTACATACTTGGACCTCAGCTTCCTCATCCCAATGAGGATAGTACCTACCACCTGATGTCCAGGGATGTTGTATGCATTAAATAATCTAGTGTACATCAAGTGTCTGGCAGGCAATGGCACACAAGAAATATTTCTTCCCCCTCTGTTGTCATTTGGTGGTTAGCAGCGGGGGACAGAAGAACAATTAGAGCATTTTTATGGCCCTGAAACTATTCTGTATGATACTGTAATGGTGAACACATGACATGATACATTGGTTAAACTCATAGAATATACAACACAAAGAGTAAACTCTAATGTAAACTGTGGACTTTAGTTTATAATGTATTACTATTGGTTTATCAATTGTAACAAATGTAACACACAAATACAAGTTGTTAATAATATAGAAACACTGGAGGTGGGGAGTATGGAAACCTTTAAATTTTCTGGGGTATTTTTTTGTGTGACCTAAAACAGCTCTAAAAAAGCCTACTAAGAAAACCAAACATATTTTGAAGGACGTGTACCTCATTTATCTATTCTGGGCCCTGGAATCTTTATTATAGCATCAGGCCAGGTATGCCGATTCTGGGGTCTGATTTTACTATGTTTATAAACTAATAAATTGACATGTTACTGTTTCATCGATGGATGAGCATCAAGTATAATCGATTCTCTTGCCCCTCATTCACATGGGGGTACACAGAGGGTCTAGGTGGGACCTTGCACATGCAGTCCATATATTTTAAGACAGGAACACTGAACTTGGGAATCTACTATTTTCATAGCAAGCAGTAAGCAAGCCTGCTCTTTGTGTGGGTTGGGTGCATTACCTTATCTGTCAAGATTCTCCCTGCAAACACAACCTTGAAAAATGGCCTGGGCAAAGCATGGTAAACTATGGGCTTTAGTTTATAATGCATTCTTTGCATTCTTGGCTTACCCTGCAAGAAGGTACATGATGCTAACTGCTTGCTCATGGCCAAATGCCTCTCACAACACGCCCTTTCCGTTCTGGTATCTTCTTTCCAACAATACTATGGAAAGAAATTATTCACATAAGGCTTTCTAAAAACAAGCATTTTCATGTACAGTTGACTTACATATAGGCAAATAAAATTAAATATCAGTTCTTTACAAATGGGATACTGCTATGAATTTCAATTTCCTCCTTAATAAGTATTCTTCTCTGTTCTGATCCAATTTAGATTTCTTTTCTTCCAAGTCCACTTAATCTTCTCTTGGAGGTTCTGTACAAATGTGCCATAGAATGGTGGCATTTTTTGTATTTGCAGAAATTTCTTTGCCTGTGTATCTGCAGTACCTAGAGTTTACTTCAAATATGGTCTTTTTCTCATATGATTGCTGTGTATGTTGTCTTCTTTGCCATACCCTGTTTTCTGTGATGGCAAAAGCTGTGACCTACTCCCTTTGGCAGGAAAAATTGCTTCCTGTTTGATATTCAGACTGAAAATAGAATCACAATGGGCAGAAACATGGCCACCATAATGCTTCCTGGGTAACATTATTAGATAATCTCCTTCTACTTTCCTGTCAGTACCAGGGACATTGCTATTTAATAATTTATACTCAGTATTGTGTGGGTTGTAAAAATCCATGGAAATAGAATTTAATATCCAATCTACAGATATTTTATAAAAATGAATGTCCTTAATAAATAAAATGGGGTAAAACTAAATTGAGTGCCTATAGTTTATAATGATCATTTATGTTATAGAGGCTGTGGAATACTTATGCAATTTTAAATATAATTTTAAATCCAATCAATATTCTTTTATCCTCCAAAATAATATTTTAGTCATACACATAGATTTAATTATTGCTATTAGCAAAGTTGATAGAATTGACTTATATCTCTTTCTTTTCTTTGCTTATTCTATTGTTTATATGAGAACAATGAGGACATGAAATAGCTTGCTTGATCTGTGAGCACATGGAAATGAAGAAACTCACTAAACCTCAGGCTAATTTTCCTAAAACTCCAGTTTTATCTTATTGTTTCAGAATTGACCAGCTATGCCCCTTTTTGTGGGGTTATGCTCAGGAAATATCAAAAGGTGATTACATTTTGAGAAATGGCATAAAAATGATAGTTTTCTCTGTTTTAACTTATCCTGATAGTAACCCCTCAGTGGAAGTCACATATATCTAGAAACTGCATTAACATTGTAAGGCCATTTTCATGCTAGTTAATAAATGGTACTTTCCTCAGACTAAAATAGTATCTGAGTGAACATTCCAACAGGCTTTCAGAGGCAGAGTTGTGTAGGAAGGCAGTGTTATTTGAAATTAGGAACCCGAGCTGCAACGGGGACTTATACTACCTGGTTTTAAAACCCAGTTCAACAATTTAGTAGCTGTTTGACCTTGGGAAAATTAATCTCGAAGATTCTCATGTGATGGTAATAAACATACAACAAACAGATTTTTGGATGATTAAATGAGATAATCCACGGAAGGCAGTTAGCTTAAGTGCCTGCAACCTAATATTCATTTTATAAATGAAAGCTCTTATTATTTCTGGGGATTATAATAATATATTACAATATATTAATGATAATGACACTTAATGAGTGCTTGCTATGAACTTGGCACTGCATTTTCAAAAGCATTGATTGATTTAACTCTCACCACAGTCCTCTGAGGTAGTGATCTTCACAGTGAGGATTACATTATCAAGTCAGACCCACAACGATCTTCCCCTGCATCAAGTTTTACTAACATTCGTTACAGGTAATTATGAGGCACAGGGGTAGCAGGGAGATGTCTGAGACCACCAGCACACATCCACAGGCCCTTTCTTGCTGCATCAAGATGCACTGTGGCACAGATTAATGTGTGAAGTCTATCTAGCATACTCTTAACATATGTTCTAAATACCACTTGCAAAGTGGTCTTTCAAAACGCAAATCTGATCACGTCATTCTTCTACTTAAAATATACTAACTATTCCCATTCTTAAAATAAGAACAGAAGTCTTCATTATGGTCTGTGAGACACAACATGGTCTAGCCCGCCACTGTATTTCTAGCTTCACTGCACACTGTGCTCCCCCGTGTTCTCTGTACTGTAATCACACTGGCTATTTTGCAAACGCTTGTAATTTTGGTGCTTCCTCCTTCCAAATAGTTTTTGCTTATGCTCTGCCCTTAGTTTTCTCCCCCTTTTGCTTGTTCTTTGTTTTTGTTTGTTTTTTAATTTATCTTCTGACTTCAGTTCAGGTGTCTTTTTCCTCCATGAAGCCTTCTCTCACCAGTCTGACAAGGCCAAATTTCCCAGTCCCAAAATGCGAGCCCTATGTCATTTCATTGAGAAACAGTTAATTTAGAATCATTTCCATGCATGATCAATTCACTAAACATAAATTTGGCAAAAGCCAGTTTGCAGAAGAGTAGTTCATCCCTCTGGTCTAAGATAGTCCTTTGCAGCTATCTTTCTGGAAGAGGCCGAGACAAGCAGGGGCTTAAGTCTGAAGGCAGGAAACCGCATTTGAGAGAAGCCCACCATGTACTTACCTTGGAGCACTGGCATCAGAGACGGGCTTGGCATCTGAAACATAAAAACATAAAATGGACATTCAGCCCAGACAGACAGTCAAATTTGGGGTGAAAGAGCTCTCATGAAAGGATTGTATCAAAACTTCTGTGAGAGGAAGACTTCAAAAAAAATCCTCAATAACTCCGTGAATTGGTCGTTTGGTGAAACGATGATTTGGCAGGCGACTTTTTGTCAAATTGATTTTCTAGAAATTGGCTTTTGGCGAACTAGCTTTCAGTGAATTGGCTGGTAGGGAATTCAGAGAATCAGTCATTTGGAAAATAGACTTTTGGCAAATTGGCTTTGTGAAAATTGATTTTTGGCAAATTGGCCGCCTTACAACATCATGTATCTGACCTTGTAGCATTTTTCATAGTTAATGTTTTCCATTTGTTTTATGATTGTTGGATTTGTGGTACTTTGCATCACCAGGAGAGAGGCAGCATCTCTTTTCATTCACTCTTATAGTCTCAGCTCCCAGCATAGTGTCTGGCACATGGTCAATATTCAACAAATATATACAGAGTGCCAAAAAAATGTATGCACATTTTAAGAAAGGAAAAAACTGTATTAAAATTGTAATACTCAATATATACTGATAATAAAAGGTGAATACAAGTCACGTGTGACTTCTGCATTTACAAGAGGTGTTCACAGTGGTGACCATCAGCATCCAGACACTTTTGATTACAGTGACTACTGCTTGAGCTAGGGTGACCAAAGGGTCCACTGGTATCACTGTGCATGCCATTTCAATTTCTTCATAAAGTACCACCAGTGCAGCCAGTTTTCTGTAGTACACCACATCCTTTAAGGCTCTCCATAGGTATAAGTCAAGGGGTGTTAAGTCAGGAGAATATGGGGGAAACTCAAGTACTCTTGAATTTCAAATACCGTTTCAGAATGGTCTTGTGCTCCTCCAACCACAACCGTGGTTCCACTATTCTCTTTGACTGTCCTGCCTGTCCCATGGTGACGCTAGCATTTATTTGATTAATGACCTCTTTTAAGTGAGTGTCATACTACACATTGCTACCGTAATTCAATTCAACTTTGAAAAGTAATACATAGATAACATCTCTTAAAATATGTATATATTTTTTTGGTACCCTGGTATGTAGAACGTCTGAAAAAAATAGTATTTTACTACAGATAAAAATGGAATAAAAAATGGATTTTTGGCACCATTCAGTGGGGCTAATTACTATACATCTAGAAGAGCTGATTATGAGTTGCTTTTAGATAAGCGTCTATATGAATGCTATATAATTGCTTCTGGGCCTTTTGGCTAAGATCAAGTGTAGTATGAATGCTATATATATATATAAAATATGTATATATATATACACACACATACACGCTATTTTAACTTAGTAATGATAATAATAGTGCAACTTTATATGTCACTAACTTTATGCCAAACTTCACAGTATTGTCTCGTTTGCTCCTTGCTGCAATCCCATGGGGCGGATTACTGCTGTCATCCCCATTTTATAGACAAGGAACCTGAGAGGCACAGTGGGGATAAGGAACTTGCCTAAGGTCACACGCCTGCCTGAACACAGGCAGTCTGGCTTCAGCATTAGTCAGGATAGTGCAGCTCTCTTGTCTCAAGAAAACTGAAATTGTGGTCAAAATCAGATGATGGGAAATGTGTGGTTTATAACTTTTAATTAATTAATTTATTTTTGTATGTGGGTAGCTCCCTGGCTGGGAATCGAACCCAGGCCGCAGCGTTGACAGCGCCAGTGCTGAAGCCTTAAGCCACTACACCACCAGGGAACTCCCTATAACTTTTAATATCTCTTAAGGTAGGCATGGAAAAATAATAGATTATGAGAAAGAAAGAGTGTTCTGGGTATGGACACTGATGTGACTGAAGAATGCAGTTTTGAAAAGTGTCGTGCAGGGTAATGTTTGACGATGCGCCAAATGGTGGCTGGACATGAGGGAAAAGGGACATTTTTTAAGGTTCTTTGTTACCTCCATCAGCCTCCTAAAAGCTGCCCCAAACATACAGCATAAGTAAAGGCAGGGTGCTTGCTTTGCCAGCTAACTTCAACATGGAATCCCTCTATTTACACTGGAACTAAAACAGTGCCCTTGCTGTGCCAAGTCAGGTGTAAGACAGTTTTTCTAATGTCTCATTCTTACCTAATTGTTGTTGCTCCAAGTGCCTTCTGTATAGAAATTCTAGAGCTAACTCCAGCTGTCTTCAAGGCCCGGAGGTGAGAAGTGGACGGATGATAAGGAGGGCGAGCAGGCAGTGAGATTCGGTAGTTCCTGGGGGCTTGTTGGCGTTACCACAACGGTGCAGGACGAGAGAGACGGAAGAGAGGAAGCGCGCTTATTGCTGCTATGTGAGCCTTTGTATTCTGCATTTGGCAGGGAGGGGAACGCATCCATATATGCTACGTCTCACTTTGACAACAAATTTGCACGTGATATATTATTCATCCTATTATTTACAGATAATGAACGAGATGCAGGGTCAAGTCATTTTCCCAAGGTGATACATGGAATACGCCGTCTTGGGACGCTTAACCAAGATCTGCCTTATTTCAAAACTCATGTAATTGCTGCTACGCCGCACTGCCCGTGTAGGGTATCGTGAGGTCGGGACGATGACGATATTGAAAATCGGACGTTTGTTCTCAAGCACGTGCTACACAGCATGTGAAGGGAAGCAAAGCTTATGCGAAGAAGTGAGTGTTGGTGAACGATAAAAGGAAAGAGCTGCCTGTGGTGAATGGAGCCCGTTTTATTAGAAGGGAGCAATCCGTTAACTCAGCCATTTTCAAAACAGCAGTGATCAGCAGCCTCGTCATCTTGGGCTGGACACCAGGACTGACTGACAGGCCGCTCTGGGGAACGTCCTTTGAATCGACCTCCAGAGATGGGGCATACACTTGGAAGAGACTTGCTTTACATCAAACGGAACAACGCCACTGCTTCTTGCCAAGTTTCTTTTCTCAAAAAGATGAAAATGTGGATTATTGCTGAAGATTTTCCGAAGACTGCTAAAAGCTGCAGACCAAAATGGATGCATGCAGTCTTTCACAAACTTGCATCAGCAGTTTTAATGGGCCTTGGAGGGGATGGACTCATGCAGATTTCTTTCACATTAAGCTTCCTATTTTTCTTCTGTTACCCCTTATGGGAACTGCTGTTGTTAGGTGAAAAGTTAAATATATTGATAGGCACATTCATTGTTAAAATTTGCTTTGTGTTAAGTACAAGCTTTCCCGCCATATATACTAACAGCCCGACTACCACAAAAAATAAACATATTCACATCTCCAAGTCTGTGCACTTTTTAATTCTAGATACAGCTGAGGACGGCATAAGTTTGGATCCTAAATATTTAGAAAGAATCCAATGTATTGTTTAGTAACACATTTTCTTTTGAAATAAAATTTTTGCATTTTGGATCGAGGCAGAATTTGAAAAATCCCTCTCTTTTTAGAATTGTCTCTATAGCCATTAAAAAAAAAAATCTCTGTACAAGTTCCTTTCCTAACTCTTCAAATACATGCACACACTTTGACATAAATTTGTGACCAGGATTTGTTG
The DNA here is from genome assembly GCA_004026885.1 of Lyroderma lyra. Taxonomy (NCBI): domain Eukaryota; kingdom Metazoa; phylum Chordata; class Mammalia; order Chiroptera; family Megadermatidae; genus Lyroderma; species Lyroderma lyra. The sequence goes on along the minus strand of PVJL010001219.1, from coordinate 180,953 downwards.
TGTGATGTTACAGAACTGTGCCTTTTAACATATGTTTTGGTATAATAGCAGTAAAAGTTGTATATTTCCTTTTGTCTCTGTGTGAATAATGCTGCCTCATTAATTTTGTGGTTTCATCTGTGAAGGAACTAATCTTGATCTTCATATCTCTATCTTTTGTAACTTTTTAATAACATAGCTCAAGATGGGATTATATGGCAGAGGAAATTACTTCCAAAGAAAGCAGTAATGAAGACATTAGTTATTCCATAAGGTTTGGTATGCTGCAGAATCTTTTCAAAGCAGAGCTGATACAACACAAAAAATAAGATGTTCTCAATATTTCTTTTCTCTGGCTCTTTTGAGTTGATAATAAAGGGAGTAACATTACCTTGTTTGCTTATAGAGTGAACAATATTAGTTTTGTGTATGTCTGACTAAAAATGTGGAACTAATAGGTAAATAATAATAGTTATATAAATAATAGAGAAAATGCTGTTTCATGCAATTATTTCTTTTTAGGACATGGTGGAAAGATTGATGAAATTTTTACTAGTTATTTGCACATTTTCAAGTTAATTCTTTTGCTTTGCTTAACTAACTCAGCAATACCTTTCTAGGGGAGTATTTTTCCATGTTGAGTGATACAGATAGGGGAGGGTTGATTCAATCAAGACAAGAGAAAATTTTAATTGCAGTAGACAACAAGAGGTAGGCTAGCATCTAGTAGATAGGTAGTTATGAATACAACTTACATTAGCCTGTTCCAGCCTCTCAGGTTAAGAGGAATTTCCTCAACTCTTCCTGTAAAATTTCTCCCACTTTAGAATAGGGACACAGGACTCAGTGGTGTAATTTTGTTCTTCACCGAGTTTTCCATAATACATCAAATGGTAACTATTTTACTCACAAATTTAACATTGCCTGGATTTTTTATGACTAAATTATTCGGTAAAAACAATGAATGCCAACTAAATCTTCTTTTTGTGCTGCATCCCTTTCAGCTCCGAAAGTTCTTTATTTGTTGACAGTTCGGAGTTTTAAAAATGCTTATAAAAATTCAGCACTACCCAACTCTTCTTCTTAGTGGACTTCCTTTGGTTATGAAGATAGTTGTAAACATTCACCTCCATTATATTTTGGCCAATCAACAAAGAATCAGGAACTAGAGTCTTATAATAAAATGACCTGAACCACTTGCTTTGGTTAGGCTAAGCTTAATGGATATGAATAGAATTTGCCAATATTTTGTGAATGTGATCTGTGTCTGAAAGTCGGTTCCAAGTCTCTCTGTCTTTACCACTGACCTAATACTAGATCCAGTTTGGGAAGACCTTTCCCTTCACATGTGATTAACTAAGAGGCTATGACCTGTTCACTTCCTCGTTCGCTGCATTTCCATTTTATGCTAATGTGTTTTAATCAGATTTTGGGGCAGGGTATGAAGAATGGGCTGAGGAGGGACAAAATAAGACAGGACATCAGTTAGGTCATTAGCCAAGAAAGGTCAAGGGCTCAAACTAATACAGTGTCAATAGGGATGATGTTAATGAAATAATTTTTATTTATTGAATACTTTCTATGTACTAGGCACAGTGCTGTGTACTGTACATGATTGTTTCATGTAATACTCACCACATCATTATGAAATAGTTTCCATTTTCATTTTACAAATGAGAAAAATGAGGTCTAGAGCGGAGAAACAACTCATGTGTCATGTTATGCACTCAGCAAATATTAACAGTATAGCTGTGATTGGACTCCAGAGCCTGGGCACACAACCACCATACAGCAGACTGAAATATCTAAGAGACGGAATTGAGCACTGATTAGCAGCAGGGAGAGTAACGATGGAGAGCTCCGATGGGACTCTTAGGGGTCCGGATTGGGCACCCTGGTGAAGCATGCTCGTCTCTGGGATGGGGAATACAGAAAGTGGACCATGTGTGGAGGATTAGAGAGTCATGTGTTTAGTTCTGGACGTCTTGAATTTGAGACCCCTTTGAGACAGAGAGAGGGAAATCAATTGGTTATGTGGAAGTGGGGCTTGGCAGGAGCCTGGGCCTGACTGCTTAGCATGATGCCTGGCACGGGATAGCTGCCAATGAATATTTGTTGAATGAAATGACAGACAGATGGAGAGAGAGAGAGAGAGAGAGAGAGAAAGCAAGTGGTAATTATAAGAGTAAGTTGGCACTGGAGGCTATGGAAGTGAATGAAATTTCCCAAGGACAGTGTGTCAAGTGAGAAGAGAAGGGAGCCCAGAAGAACTCTGGGCACATCAGTACTTAAGAGTCAGATAATGGAAGAGAAACTTGAAAATATGACAGAGAAAGACAAAATCTTCAAGAAAATGAATGACATCACAGAAGCCAAGAAGACTGAGGATTTTAAGAAGGATATTATTAACAATATTAAATGCCACTAAAACATGCCCAATAAAATAATGATGACCAAAAACGGTTATGTGGCTCTTACTGTAGGTCAGGCCATGCTTTAAGTATTTTATATGTATTGGCTCTTCAAATCAAATCTGTGGTGTTAGGTATTTTTTTATTAATCATGCCTGTGGATAAGAAAACAGAGAGATGGAGAAATAACTTACCTAGGGTAAGTGGCAGAGCCAAGATGTGAACCCTGAGAGTGACTGCAGAGTTGATGTTCCTAAACCACTGTGCTATTCCTGCTCACAAAAGCAGGGGCCACATGTGTCTGCTGGATGCATCAAGCAGGAGGTCATTTGTGACTCAGAGAGTGCAGTTTCGAGGGGGTGGGTAAGCTGAAACAGAACGTTGGCTGTGGGAGATTTGGATGTCAAGAGTGTAGCTTCTCTTCCTGGGAGCTTGGCTGTGAGGGAGAGAGTTTGCCGGGGGGATAGCAGGGTAGAAGGAATCATTTTCAGATGGGAGAGATTTTTGTTATGTTTTTGTGGTGAGGTGAAGCATCCTGGGAGACAGATTGTGGAAGATACATGGCAAATGAAGAGACAGGCATGTGTAAGCTCTAGACACTTTAAGAAACGATGCAGCTTGGGCACGAGAGGGAAACACGTATTGTACAAAAGGAGAAGTGTTAAAGGCTGAGTGGAGATGCAAATGGGTCTCCTTGACTGCGTGAGTGTGTAGTATAGTCTATTGATGGAGTTCAGGCTTAATACGTGAAGTTTCTCTGTGAAGATTACTTGTTAATTTTTTGTTGTTCCCTGCCCTCTGTGTGACCAAAGCTAACCCAGGTCCTGCTCTTCCAAAGTTAAGTCTTGTATGAAGACGCATGGTGACAGGAGGTGGTTAGATCTGAGTCATTCGGTGGTTCAAAGGTTTGAGCTGGCCTGGTTCTTGTTCTTTCAGAGATGTTTCCTGCTCAGATCTCCCTTCAGTTATGTGAGCTCCAATAAATCTCTTGTTCTTTCCTGTGTTGTCTCTTTTGCCCCTTGCCGTCTGTGCTCTACTTGACAAAAATCTCTGGAGGGAACTTCAGGGTGGCATGCAGTAGGATTGGAATTCTGGGTTAGCAGTGATGGAAAAATCAAAACAGGATTCAACTAGAGACGGATGAAAGGATTACCTAGAAGCCCCGAGGCCCCATGGAAACAGGAAACCACTGCCTTCACTTGCAATTGCTTTTTTTGTTTGTTTCCATCACTTCAACCTACTATAGCAAATGGAATACAGGCAGTAAGGAGACAACTCATCCAAAGTACTTATAGTAATTTATTTACATCATTGCTTTTAGTTAGGAGACCTAAAAGGAATAGTTTTTGAGGGAAGTTTCATTATATTTATCAAAATATAAGCACCTTTTAAGAATTAAGGCTTGTCAAAGGGCAAAATTAATGTTTATTTGCAATTACTTAAATGCTGAATGAAGTCTTAACCTTCAGCCAAATTCTTTACCATAGACTGTTCATACTATTAATAACATTTTCCTGATTAAATTTGTGACTTCTGCTGTACTATAGGTTCACACTTAAATGACTACTAGTTTATCAAAAATAGATTATGAATCTAGGACATATGGTATACACACAGATCATCAGTATGTAATTATCATTTGTTGTTTGCCATTCCCATAAATAAATTTTCATGATTTTGTAGAGTTTTACAGCTCTTGTATTCTTTTGCTGCTGGTAACTTTTCATGTGTTGTGAATTTGCACTGAATTTTATTATTGTCAATAAATAATAGAACAGGAATAAAGGAAAATAGCTAGTGGAATAAATAATGAAGGAGAAATATGTTACTAAGAGGTGGTTTAGAGAACAACTTTTTCAATTTCACTTTGAACATGATTAAATTTCAAGAAAAGACATTTGTATTAGACACTTGAAAAAATTGTTTGACTCTTAGAACTTTGTTTTTGATATTCAAGAGAAATCAAATGTCTTCTTTGATGCTATGTAGGAGCTACACACACAACTTCATACTGACAGTGTGCTCTTGAGTGAGTTATTTAACCTGTTCTTCTAATCTGTAAAATGAGAAAAAAAACACCCAACTCTGCCACTGTAGCATTCAAGCAGCTGTATATAATTACGTAAATCACTGGACATGGCTGTGTCCAATACAGCTTTACTAAAACGGAAGGTTAGATGGGTGTGACCCAAAGGCCAATGCTTCTTGGCCAACCAGTTTCCTGCGTTCCTGCAGCTAGTCTTGAGTCGAGTCTCATTGTCTGCCTCCTTTATTACCTATTTTGTGTTGTCCTCACTCTCACATGGAACTTGTGGTCTCTGGCTTACTTGATGGCACGGCCCAGATCCTCATCCCTGAGGTGTTTAATTCTCTGATCAGCAGAGTTAATGCACTTGTCTATCTACCATCAAAAGAGTACAATAACATGTCCCAAACACAGTGATGACTGTTTATGTTTTGAGTTAGCACCTCACTTCTAATTACAAATTTCTGTATTAATTATTTATTGCTACATAACAAACAACCCCAAACTTAGAGACTTAATACAATAACCCATCTACTTACTCATGATTTTGCAATCTGACTAGGTTCAGCAGTACAGTTCTTCTGCTGGTCTGTCTTGGGGTCACTGACACCACTAACCTGGCTGCAGTAATCTGGCTGTTCCACTGGGAGTATGTCTGGCTCTTAACTAGGTCTGTGGGCCGGCGGCTTTGAAAAATTATAGGTCCTCTCTTGTAGAATAACCTGCGTTTCTCATATAGTTACTGCACACATTCAGGAGAGTGAGAACAGAGTTCGAAAGTTTGAGTCCAGTGCTTAGAAGTCACTAGCATTACCTTGCCTATTCCATTGTTCAAAGCAAGTCACAGACCAGCCCTGTTTCAAGGGGCTGGGAGGCAAACTCGACTTCTTGATAAAATGTCAAATGTTTTGTGGTCAAATTAAATCTTTGTGTTTTAAAATAGTCTTAGCTCCCTCTGGATAGCTTTCTCAGGCAGTGTCTCTCATTCATCCATTCCTTCATTCACTTCCTTTTTCATCTATTCAATGTAAATTTAGCAAATATTTATGGGATATCTAATATGTATCAGGCATTGTGATGAGCATTGGAGATGCAAAAATCTATACTTTGGGAACTGATAAATTTATAAAGTTCTTTAAAAATTCTGAGAGCTCTCTTATGGCCTTTGCTCTTGAGTTTTAAATGCTTTATCATTGTGTAAAGCTTATAACTTATGATTCAATTGCTCTCCTCAGTTGCAAGCAAAAGTTATAAAAGCTGAATGAAATGTCAAGATGAACAATGCCTTTCTGTGATTGAATTTTTCTAACTTCATTTGCAGAATAGCTGGTTTCAGACCATATAAATTAATAAAGAACAAGCAAAGATTTATTTTTCTGAAAAACAAAACAAGATAGGGCCCTTTGGTTAGTTTGTTTTAAAGAGTAAGTTTTTATTTGTTTGCTTTTTAAGTTAATTCGGAGAGGTCCCTTGGATTCCAAGCAACTGCTCAGTGCTGTATAACCAGCTCTTGATGGACCATAAATGGAAGTCACCTCTCCGGATGGGGAAGTCTGACACAGTGGTTCCAGGTAGAGCGCTGGACATCGTGATCATGGAGATAGCATTTCTACTCTCAGAAATGCTCTTAGCACCTAGGAATAAGGGCAGCATCTAAGATATGATTGGAATGTGCAGCTAAGGACACTTAGTGATAAGATGCTTAGGACCTAATTAACTGTTTTTATATTTTAAGATCCTGCCATAAACAGAAAGAGAAAATAAATAGCTAGGTACTAATACAGTATGATATACAGTTAGTAGTTCAGAGAAAGTAAGTATTAGTGTGGTATGGAAGGTTCTGAAATTCTTTATGAGAAATGAAACTCAAAACTCAGCCTTGAAGATGAGGAAGAATTGGGTAGATGGGGAGCGAGAGAGGAGGTTGTCACAATAGTGCCATGGGTGCCTGGGAATACAGAATACCAGGAAGAGAGGGCTGAGTAATAGAATCAAATACCATGGAGCCCAAATAGGATAAAGATTGAATGGACACCAGCCAGTAAGAGATCATGGGCAATATTCCAAGAAGAGGCTTGGGTTGGAGGAGAGGTTCTCAGGCTAAGTGGATTGTCACTGCATTAGGGAATGAATGTGAAATGAGCATCGTGACCAAATATGTGAAGAGATACAGTGTGTCCTGCTTTGTCGTAGATCGTTTAGTAAGGAGCCAGTAGTTTTAAGTGCTAGATTAAGAAATTATTAATAGCTAAAGAATGAAAGAAAACCCAACTCCCCCTGCTTCAATAGAGTTTTATAATTTGAGATGTATGTTCATGGTGTTTCTGAGGCCCCAGATGCCTTTCAGCAGCTGACAGAGAGTTTGACAGGGAGTTTGAACTACTTGAAGATATTGGTTTATCTATCAGTGATCTTTCAAAGTTTTCTGACTACATAGTCAGTAAAAAATTAATTCTGTATTGTGATCAATACACACGTGTGCACAAACTCATACATAATTTTGAAACAGAAGTTTCACAAAACAATACAGGGGAAACACTGATGCTTTCTCTCCTCTTCAATTTCGTTTTTAATAATGGACAGTCAGGGCTTCTGCTATGCAGTGCTCTTCAGCCTTGGACTCTGTCAGTTTGAGTTTTGGCTGTCCATGATTGGTTGTTGACTGTGGAAAGGATCATATATTTAAAAAATATTTATATTTAATATATTTTTAAAGTATTTAAAATATTTCTAAAATTTATTTAACTTATATTTTACTTTTTAAATTTTCTCTAATACTTTTATGTAAAATAAAATAACTGGACGGAGTGGGAGTCAAAATATTTGGTGATGGAAGGAGACCTGACTCTGGGCGGCGAACACACAATGCGACACACAGACGATGCACTGTAGAACTGTACACCTGGAGCCTATGTAATTTTTGCTAACCAATGCCACCCCAATAAATTTAACAATAAAAATAAAAATAAAATAACCATCTTTTAGGGCACTTGATTTATAATCACTTTATTCAGCTCAATAGATTAAACTTGCTTGAACAATAAATCTCACTTACAAATTTAATTACATTTTCTGAAACATTTAAAATTGTATTTAATAAATATATTTGATTTTCCTTCTAAGTACTTCAAATACCTGACTAGGCATGCTGTGACTTTCTTAAGCAATACTCCCTGAAGTACTTAACACTTGTAAATGTAATAAATTATTATTAATAATAAATTTAAAAATAGAGCAAATCTCAAGTTCTTCTAAAAGTGTTCCTGATGAGAAGGAAGCACTCCTAACCTAGATCGGAGCAATGTTGTCTACTCATCGTTCTGGAAAGGAATGAATATTTCTGGTTAAATGCTCAAGGAATTTTACTGCTGGATTTGGGAAACCCACTCTGATTGTGAATCATGGAAGGACCCTAACAACTTTAACCACTCTTGCAAGGAGTTTATTGATTTTTAATCAGGTATTCTTCAATAACTACTCTCCAAATGATTATGTCACCCCTCTTTTTTTTTTTAATTTCGTAATATATCACTAACAGGACTAAAATCTTTGAATTGATTCTTTTAGAAAACCCTCTCTCTTATAGCAAATTTGAAATAAAATTAAAAATAAAAAATTTATAACATGCTTATGTTGAAGAATAATTTTGTAAAAGAGGCGACATCATGACTCTTGTACAAATATAAAAAAATCATGTATCAGACATTTTATTTAATGAATAAAGGAACCAGTAATATGTAAAACAAAGAAGAACAGCAGTCAGGAATTCTGAAATGAATTTGTTAATAAATACAAATAGGTTCTTCTTGTAATTGGGGTGATGTGGTGGCGGTGACTTTGTGGGCCAAAATTCAGTTGCATCTCTATGGATAAGAATAATCTACATGCTATCAGTTTTTAAAAAATTGGCTGAGTTGTATAATGGCTCAGTTAGAGATAACGAAAAGGGTGGACTCCCATACAATCAGATAACCTGGAGTCATGCACTAGGCAGTGCCTGGTGTGCTTTTGAAAAGATACTCATTAATCTTCTTTTGCCCATTTCGTATCTTTCACACCTTTCCCCACAATTCCCCCACCTGATGATCATAATAATCTCAAAGATTCTTCTTAATCTCTCACATGCGCACACGAAGGGCTGGTCTCATTGGTTTTATCCTAAGTTTTTATAAAGGTGAAGCAGACTGTTAACATATGCCTCCTTGGGTTGGCTTTGTGAAGCTAGAGTCATACTTCATATAGAGTACTTCAGCTAGAGTAGAACATTATAATGAGACAATAGCCAAACAAATAACTACAATAAAATTTCCCACATCACTTTATTCCATTCTCTAGTTCTTGTTCCACTGGATCTGAGGTTTGAAATCTGCTTTCATGAAGCCATCTGCTTCATGGAAAAAAGTCCTGGAAATCAATCCACTGGTAGCTTTATAAACAACATTAGCTCAGAAACCTTTACCCCAAAGTCAATCATTTGATGTGTCAGTAGTGTAAGGTCCTTCTTCATGAGGCTCTGAGACACCCTTTTGTCAAAAAAGGCTTGCAGCTTTGATCTTTGGACTTTTCCCATTAACTAAAGCCAACATAAAGCACAGGGAGGTCTATTACATTTCAAGAACTAAGAGTTCAACTTCCTTATTTTCTAAGAATTTTAGAAATCTTTCATTTATGTAAGTGCCTCTCCATTTCTTTAAAGAGCTATGATTGTGAGTGGAGACATGTGAATACACACACACACACACACATATGAGAGAGAGAGAGGAGGGGGGGGGGAGAGAGAGAGAGAGAGAGAGAGAGAGAGAGAGAGAGAGAGAGAGAACCTCACCAATAGGGAACATATGTAGGGAGCTATTTAAAAAACACAATACCTGCTATACTCTGAGAACAGGTGATTCAGATGGGAGCCGGATACACAGGTTTCTGTGGGTTCTGTAGGCTAAAAAAAACTGTAATACTTCCTCATAAAATGGCAGACTGGAAATTAATGTTTAACCCAACCTGTAATGATACATGGTTTCTTTAGTGATCAGAATTATTCCTGGAAATGGAGATATACCAGTTTTGTTCTGAGTTTTGGAGACACTTTACTTAACTATGGTATAGTCACTTAAGATTATACTTTTGTATAATAGCATTTAACTTTCTTACTATAATTATCTCTGCTTAAAAGTCTCTCTCTCTCCTTTCGATTTATATGAATTCAGAGCAAGGACTTTGCTTTTTCATATATTTCCTATCATTGCCTCTCCAACAGTCAGCATAACACAAGGCACACAGTAAGTGCTCAAAAGTTGTTGAATAAATGACACCCTTTCAACCTATAGTTAACAAAATATGTTCTACGTTAAAAGTGGCAATATTATATCCCCAATAAGTCTAACAATAAAAATGAATTAAAAAAAAAGTGGCAATATTATAAAAGGCCACAAGATGGGCTCATTACACTGTGAACATTTGTGAAACATTCCTGAACCATGAAATTAACATTTTTTTCTGCAAAACAATGAGATTTCAAATGTTTCTGAATCTTAAAAAGGAATTAATTTGTTTTCAGGGACAAACCCCAACATTGTCATTTCTTTATTCATCTAAAGAATTGTATTAAAAATGCCATATTGTTATTAATTACTATTCCCTCTGGTGGCTTTGAAAAACTTCCAGGTTTTATCTTCATGACTCTTCCCACATATTTCTTACGATAACATTTAAATAAGTGTGTTCTTAGATATGGAACAGTAAGTTACATTTCTCTTTTTCCTTTGAAAGGTTAATCTTGTGAAACTGAATAGTCCTTTTTCCCTAAGCCAGTGCTTCCTGCATGTGGACTCCATGCCAGGCCACATTGTCATCTCAGGTGATACTTAGTGACCCAATGAGGAAGCTGGGGCTCCGAGAATTTGAGGCTTGCCGAAGTCACCTAGCTAACAACTAGAGCTACATTTTACTGGGGAGATACAAATTGAACAAGACAAAAGCAAAAGCAAATAAAAGAAGCAGGAGAACTTGAGCCCGTGATAAAACATGGTGATGTGAAAAGAGTGACAGCGCCACTGCAGGTGGGATGGCCTCTCTGAGAAGGAATAGTGAAGCTAAAGCAGGAATGATAAGAAGGAGCCCAGTTTGTGAAGGTCTGGGGGAGAGTTTTCAAGTAGAAAGGACAGCTGGTACAAAGGCCGAGGTGGGGCAGGGGATCACTCTCAGTTTGGGAAGAAGACAGAAGCTGTGCGAAACTAATACATTGATCCAGTTTTGCAATTGTCTTTGACCCAGTTGATACTAGGCATCTACTGTCTCAGCTTCTCTTAGAGATCCGCAGACACTGGTGTGTGTCTTTATGACAGCCACAGGGTTGTTGCTCATTTTACATGGCTGGCATGTACTACCAGGCAGAAGAACTGTTCGGCAACTGGCTGTTGTTTAGTTAAGCAGGGTCAGGATTCTATTCCATCAGGATGGCTCCGAGCTCAACAGAACTTCCTGGCACCTGCTGAGGCCAGGATGAGATTGGAATGCTCTTCAGGTAGTCAATATTTCCATACTATGTTTCTACTGTCAGGCATTGAATAGAAAGCAGTGGACAAAACAGTCCCTGCCCTGGGGGAGCTTGTATTTGATGACATCATGGCCAGGTGTTACAGAAAGGCTGTCATTTACACATGGTTTACTTCCATTCTCTTTAACCCTCCCACTAGTTGACTAAATTTAGAACTCTTCTTTATTGGTATTTGAACAAAGGAGGAAGATGCACTAATTTTTAGGATTTCTACTCTCCTACCACAGACCTACGTGCATTCTTTTATTAATAATAGTGGGAATTCCCCTGAGGATAGATGTAGTCCCAGTTATTTCTGCCTGCAAAGGGCATTTCTGCTGCCATCAGAAACTTGACTGATACCATTGTCCTGGTCTATAGAGCAGGTCCGGCCTTCCACAGAGCTCCCTCACTCCCTACCTAGCTCCTCTCCATCAGGTCTGGGTCATTTCTTCACGCTTCCCATCCCCTTATGTCTGTTATAGGAGAAGCAGAAACTTATCACTCAGGGACTGAAATCTGCAATCTGGTGGGAGTCTAATTATTTATAGGCTCACTTTCTTTTTCTGAAAGTATCCTGTAATTTGAGTCTACCTGGAAGAAAAAGTCAGGAGAGAAAACAAACTGGGCCAATCAGAAAATTTCTGGAATGGTTTTCCTAAGTGGCTCCGAGGGAGAACATTTGTTTTTCTTTCTTTGTTGCAAGGAAGTTAAAAGTATACGAGGGCTGTCTGGAAAAAACCCAGCCATAAAGGCCTCTATTTTTCATATTACATGGCTGGATACTTTCCGGACAGCCCTTATGTGGTTCAGAGCTGCTGTTCTGTCTCTCACCACTTAGTAGGCTGACAGGACATACTGTTTTAAACGGGGCAGAAACCAGTGGTACTGTCCCATTTCAAACAGTAGGTATGGTCAGCTGGTCAGCCTAGTCTTACTGGGCTAAATTCAAGGTGTCAATATGCTGACCAGACATAACCATTTGAAATGGGACAATGCCATTTTTCTTTTGTCCTGTTTCAAATGGTATGGCTGGTCAGCCTATCAAACTGAGAGACTGATAAGAGGCAGGAACTGCCTGTTCTGCTGAGTTACTCCATGATTATTCCTTGAGATTTTATTCCTTCTTCAAGTCTCTAAGTTACCCAGCTTTGTTTTCAATAAATCAACCTTTTGCTTAGTCTAGTTTATTTCCTGCAAGACTTAAAAGAGTTCCAGTTAATATAGGTTGTTTTTCCTCTCCTAATGCTTAGGTCTTCTGACATTATTATTTATTCTATTAATCCTTTGGGTTTAAAAGCCAGAGCTAAGGTCAATGGTATCTCCCATGGAAAAATAAAATAAAATAATAATCAGAAGAGTTTTGAAATGAGTTCACTGGATATTGCTTATGTTAATTCTTAGATCACACTATCTGAAAAAATTCACCCTACGTTACAGTCCATCTTAGATTATGCAACTCAGCTAATTAAAGAGGATTATACAGATGCCAGGAATACTATTATTACAACGGCAGTAATATGAAAAGCTTGAAATCTGAGTGCTTTCTGTTTCTACTGTCAAGTTTCCACAGTGAAATTGAAATCCTTAAAATGAAATCTCCCTTCTTATTTCTCTTCTGGAACTTATATTTTGCCAACAAAAACCTTCAAAGGCAAGTTATTCTAAACCTAGGGTCTCATGTATTCCATTTCAGTGCATTACATACTCATAAGAACATTCTGCAACACCATAACTGGAACATTCTGATTCAAATACAAGACATGCCCATTTTGCTTTATAACTTGGATCTTCTCAACAGCATAGTTCTGAGACTCAGAAACAGCTGTCTCTTTGGGTATGTTCCTGCCATACAGGCAGAGGTGCAAAATGCACTTCCCAATGCATTGCCGAGGACAGTTCCAGAAGGGAATTGGCGGGTAGACAAGTGTCCAGGCAGTGTATGAGGTCAAACTATTCACTCATGTTAAGTCACAGAACACCTGCCAACCAGAGGTGCTGAGCTACGTGTGTACCAAGGAGGATATCTCTTCCGTATCCTTTTACAGTATGGAAACAATTCCTTGTCTCTATGGAGACCACCATCACAAAGCAAGTTAGCTGGTTGCTCAGAAGCATGCAGTAGCACTTTACCAACCACTCAATTGGGGATTTGTCTCAGTTTCCCTGGATGAGAGTCACATTTCATGCAGGGAATCAGGTCCAGAGCTCCCTAGTTTCTCTGGTAGGTGGGGATTGTGCATCTCAGCGAAGGCATTTTCATTTATTTACTGAGTTGTTCCTTACGTACTTGTGGAGCATAAGCTACGTACTTGGTTTCTAAGGGTGGACAAAGCAGACCTGGTGCCAGCTGTCACCTGAGCTTGCTGTCCAGCAGGAGGCATAGACATCAGACAAGTAACAAATAAAATTGTCATTAAAAATTGTCCGAAATGCTAGAAAGAAACAGGGCACGTTGCTATGAGAGAGAATAATGGGAGGGACATGCTTTAGGTTGGGGAGTTAGGAAGGTTTCTAGAAGGTGACATCTAATTTGAGCCCTGATTAATGAGGAGGAACTAGTCAGGGTGACACTATTAGGCAGAGTGTCCTAGGCAGTAGGAGGACCATCCAATGCTAAGCTTCATTTTTCCACCAGTTTGAACACTTTTGTCCAGATCCCCCCAGTTTAGATTGTTTTACTGATCCCCTATATGTATTCTTGTGGAACTGCCTAGCACAGCTGAACTTGGAACTGTTGCTAATGAAGCAGTCTGTGTGTCCTGACTTTCAGAACTGCAAGGGAGAACCTGTCCTCCCTGGGCCCTGGGCTTTCCTTCTGTGGCACTACGGCCTCTCACACCAGAGCCCATGGTCTTCCCCGGGGAAGCAGAGGAATGTTCAACTTACCACTATGGCGTGAGTTAGTACTTCCGGGACGACTTCTCAGACTGTGAGCACGTGTCACAGTTTTATTTCAAACTTGCCATAGAGGAGAGGGCTCCTAATAAAGCCCATCCAATGTTTATTTGGGGACGAGTGGGTTAGGGAGGGGAGAAAGGGGAGGGGGTGGGAGAGGAGGGGGGAAGCTAAATATAAGGTGATGGAAAGAGAAGTCACATTAGGTGGTGACCTTATTATACATCAAGCTGACAATGCACTGTAGAATTGTATGCCTGAAACCTATGTAATCCTTGCTAACAGATGTCACCCCCATAAGTCTAACAATAAAAATGAATTAAAAAAACAAAAAACAAAAAACAAAGATGTCCCCTTGGTAGAAACCCCCTCTGGGGGAAATAAACGATTATGTAATCGAACGAATTTTTCAAAAGCACGTCTACTTAAAGATGAGCAGGCGATTTGCAAGGTGACTGTAAGCTGAGTGGGGTTATCTAACTTTCCAAAAGCTGTCTGAATCTCATCATTGATCTGAAAATGGCTCCAGCATTTTATCACACGTTCCAGGTATTTCCCGGAAGGTGCTGCTGATGGTGTCACACCCAGAGTTCTGCCCCAGCTCAACGATGGAGCACTTCTCTTTTCAGTCCTTTTTTCTTTTTTCACTGATAAATTCTTTTTAAAAGGCCCATCGTGGTCCAGAAAAAGGTCTGTTCTCATTGCATTTTTGCCCTTGTATTAATTATGTTTGCTGCTTAGTCATTTTTTACATTTTTACAAATGCTGGAAATCAAATATGTCTTTAATTTGCACTATCACTGCCAGCAATACTATTTGTTAATATTGCATTACCCTCTCTTTAGTTAATATATCTGAAGTCAGGCTATGTCTGACAACCGAATATACACCCCCCACCCATAAAGGCATTGTGGAAATGGCGGTGTGTCTTAAATAAACTTTAAGAACATATATGACAGTATGCAAATTGGCCATGTGGCTTTAGAGTGTTAGCTTCCTGAGAGCAGGTCTTGTCTTTCCCAGCTTTTTGTTTTCTTCATCTGTCAGATCCAACATCAGAAAGGTGGGTGATACAGTCCGGTCCCCATTTTGGGAGAAGGAAGATGCTTACCATTTGTTGACTCCATGAAAATCTGTACCTGCCCTGTGGCGGGGGGTGGTGGGTGAAGGGACGGGGGTGACCTGTGTCAGATCCAGGCCATAGCCCTTCCCTTGAAGTGGGCATTTTCTGGTTGCCTGGGTTTTCCCCATCCCTGTCGTGGGTCTTGGGTCGTTAATCATTCCATTCAGTCTTTTGCCGGGTGAGGCTCCTGGGTGGGCTTTTAATCCATGTATGTGCAGAAAGGGCAATTGCCTTCATTAGTTCAGGATTTGGGTGAAAATATCTGTAATATAAGTCACGTTTTACCCCGCTGAGCATGATTGGTTCTTACTAGTGCTTTTAACCACTACGGTTATTCTCTCGCTATTCTGTTAAAGGTCTCTCTCTCTCTCTCTTATCCTACTTGAGTTATGTTACAACAGGTCCCCTTCTGTCCTCTCCTTCAGCACAGACGAGGTCCCTGAGGGAGGCAGTGAGGGCTGATTAAACACCCTGCAGTGCCACATACTGTACACCCCATGGAACTTTGTGTGAAAGTGCTTGTGGCAGTGCTGGGTGGTGACAGACAGGCCTTCTCACCAATGTCACTGCTGCCAGGGACTGTTCCTCACCTTTTCAGCTCTAGAAACAGGAATTCCTCAGGATCCTCAGAGAATTAGCGGCCCCATTGCTGACGCATGTTGCCTAAATCCCCAGGTAGACCAGAATGCCCTCGTTAATGTGCGAGGGGGCGTACTGTTTGCAGGGACTGGACACTCGCAGTGCTCGCTCAGGGCCCCTTCCTTCCTAGTCGTGAGGACTCTGAAAAACCCATCTCTTAATTGGAGTGTCGCTTGTGTACATGGAATCGAAAAAAGTCAATACTTGGGGGTGGGGTGGGGACTATTTTATCTAAACTCTAGGTAATAAAAACAAAACATCACAAGCCTACAACAGGAAAAGTTTCTTTACTGATTGCAGTTGACCTAGGTAATTAGTGTCAATGAGAGAATTGGAAACAAGAAGCAGGTAAAAAGTGGGAAAAAGGAGCGTAGTCTACAATCTGGGAAAAATAACTGCAAGTTTTATTAGGGATTGAAACCCAGATAGCCAAGACTTTACCAAGAACCCAAAGTGAAACAATTATCAGATAGCATTAATAATAGGCTTTGAAATATCCTGCCGGGGCCTCAGATTTAAAATGTGAAAAATACTTATTCAAAGGAGTTAATCATGAAGGGAAATAGAATGTGACAAGAAACTACCTTCAAATACCAGAAATGTGGTGAATTTTAAAAAGTGGTATGACTGAAGAACCATGACAGAAATAAAGCTTTTTTTTAAAAAATAAAAATAGGGACTATTGCAAGTGAATCTGTGCCATGCTTCTAAAAACACCTGCTTAAACAAGCATGAATATCGGCGTGTCTGTAATTACTGTCTCTGAATTTCCTGTCGAGTCTATTTTGTAATACTTTGGAAGCCTTTTACCCCAGTTTTCAGAAAGGAAAAAGAAGTAAAAAGCTATTTTAAAAAAAGAAAAACATTTTAAGTGTAGAAATAAGAGACCTGAGTTGCACGAACATCCACGTTCATTAACACACAGAGGAGCTCTGTGCCACAGAAGGTAGTAATGTCTGAGCTGATTAACAATTCTTTTTTTTTTCTTTTTGGTCTGAGCACGCAATCATCGTTGAGTTTAACAAGAGATAGACAGTTGGATAAACTACATGGATGAAAACAGAAGGAGGAAAAGTAAACTAAGGACCTTAAGGGAAAAGAAAAATCAAACCAGGCATCATAATCTTGGGAAAGAGAAATTATGTATCCTAATTTCAGGTGTGCACCTGGCCTGGCCCGTCCTGCGTTTCCCTGCTCTCCTTAGCTGAGCCAACTTTCTGATGGTGATTCTTGTCTCTTCTTCTCTCTCTGCCTTTCTTTCTTTGCCCCATTCTTCCTTCGCTCCCCACTTCTTTTCCTTCATGCTTTTCTTCCAATACTTCTCAAATAACACTTTTATATAGGAAAATTCCTCAAGGTTAACAGCCCCTTAACCTTGTCTGGGGAGGGACACACACACACACACACACACACACACACACACACACTTGTCATTTTAAAATTTGACATTCATTTATCTTGGGTTTTCAATGGAGTGTTCGCAAAACGCTTTCAAGCTTCCTGTGGGTTATTGGATTTTTAAATGCTATCATTCAATTTCCCCCTAACTAATCTCTATAGATCTTTCAGTTTCTTTTCCTAAAATTAAATAACTGGGATAGATTTTTGTTTCATTTTGCTTTCTGTCTCCCACTGGTATGCTTGATTTAATTGGTTTCATCACATTTATTGTAGGACCCATCCTGAAAGCACTGTGCAAGGGGGTAGGGACCCAAAGAAGAATATGGCATTGGCTTTTGTTCTCAAGTTGCTTATAATCAACATGGGAAGATAAGGTATCATGTGAAAAGATAAACACTGATGAAGATCGTATATGCTAGGTGACAGAAAAGTAATATAAATGAATAATACTGCAGAAATTCAGTGATCAGAATAATGATCATAGTCTGGGATCATCAGAGAAAGAAGGGTAGAAGCAAACACTCAGTGTTTCTTATGTTCTAGCATTTTCCATATGCCATTTTAAATTATTTAATTATTTGAAGAAACTGGTGAGGTTTATATTGTTACCTTTTTCAAAATGATGCAACTGAGACTCAGAGTGGTCAAAGTGATATCCCCAAGAACACAGAGCTAGTAAATTGTAGATCTCGGATTTGAAACGAATAGTTACAACGTTCACTAGCACTCCGCTAAAGATTTTTGCTCACACACTCTCTAAAAATTTATTTCATTATTACATTGTACTTCCTGCTCCTTGATTGGACAGTTTCTTCAGTTTTCTTTTTTTAATAAAGGAGAAATTTGAACAATTCTCAAGTGAGTGAGAAATCTTTAGTTCCTGTAGAGCATTTTCTTCTTCTTAAAAAAAACAAACCCCAAAACTCTAAGGGGATTTTCCCATCAGATATTTAACATGGGCATTCTGTATCAGTTTCTAGTCACTTAAAAGCACTGCTGCAATGATCTCTAGCCCATCCGAAGACACACCCTGTGGAGCTTCCCATCTCGGAGACTGAACTAAAGGACTGTCCCTTTTCGTGAATGAGCTCTTCAGTATAAGGGCTGTTTCCCTTAAAGTGGAATTTACCACAAATGCTCTTGAAAACTTTGCAGATGCTGGCTCATGAGGGTCAAGGACTCTTTGTCAAAATGGCATTTCACTGGATGAGATCTTTATTAACTTTATTATTTCTTTTGCCTTTGATTCCTGTTGACATATTGATCATGGTAGGTAGCATAAATTATCCTTCTTACAGGAACCTAAGTTACAACATTCACTTGTAGTTTTTTTCTCCAAGATTCTCTAAATGTAAAAAGTTTTTTTTTAATGTCTAATTTTTCATCTTTTATGTAGGATTTCTTTTGATTGCTAGAAACAAAAAACCTGACCAAGAATTGCTTAAATTATAGATTTCTTTTGGTCATAAAATAAGAAATCCACAGGCAGTTGTCTGTGTAGATTCAGTTATTCAGGGACGTCATTGAATACTATGACTCTTCTTGTATTTTCACTTCACCAATATTAATTGGTTGGTGTTTTCCTCATGCTTGCAGAAAAATTGCTGAATTCATTCTGTTCAAAACTGAGTGAAGGTTTTGGATTTTGGATTCATTACTCCTTTAAGAAAACAATGAACAACCAGTAAAGTGTTGAGTAGATTTCAGAGGAGCCTGTTTAAAAAGGTGTTTGAAGGACTGAACAGATGGGTGATTCCATCCTTTGCTTTTGGTTTCAATCTAAGCCCAGCCTTTGGGCCTTAGTGCCCCATCTGAAAATAGGACGCTAATCTCTGGAATATTGATGTTCACTTAAAGACTAGAAACAGAAGTTTGGATCCAAATGAAGCCACTAAATGAGGGTATTGTGGGTCCAGATTGGGTCATAATGCTAGTAAATATGTCTCACAAAATCCTGTAATACAGAAATTATCTGGAGTCCCCACCTAGAGAAGTGGCTGAACCCCCAGTTTTATAGCTTGAGAGAGTTTTCCTCTGATTTCTGTGGATTACTGTGACTTTTTTTTGTTTGTTGTAGTTGTATGTGATTTTTAAAAGGTGTACAATGATGATTTAGTAGAGATACATATATATATATATATATATATATATATATATCTCAGTAGTATATTCCTTAAATCATTTTATCATAATATGTGTATAAAATAATTGACACATCTTTTTTTCTCCCCAAATTCTGAAGACAATTCTACATTCAATGAAACATTCCTGAATTTTTCTGACTCTTCAAAAGTAGTCTATTTCTGCTTGACTTTTTATAAAATCTTATTTTGGAAATGATATTTTTGTTTAGTTTATATTTAATGTGGCACATGATGTATTAACTTAGCTTAGAATTTGGTAAGCGTTCTTACCTATCAATGTCTATGCTTTAATTTTCCCCATCAGAGCATTTTCATTTTTTTCTTCTAGTAAATCTTTGACAATTACTTCTGCTCCATTTCTTCTGATTTCTTTATCAGTGGTGATGACTATCCAAATGCTGAATTTTCTTTTACTGTAGCTGTCATTTTCTTGGAAATTTCTCTTGGTTGTTACTGATTATATTTCATCCAATCTTATTCTGTACTTTACATGCTCCAATGCATATTTTAATTATTCTCTGTTTCATTGTGATTTTTTTTGAGGGTTCTTTTCATTTTAATTTTTCTCTACCAGCTCAATTTTTATTTTGTGGCATATCTGTTATTTCACTGAGTTGGTAATTTCTTATATTTCATTGAGATTTAAAAAACAAACAATATAAACTTTTATTTCTTGGATAATTATTATTTTGGTGTAGACATCTCTACGTACTTTTAAGGCTGTCACTAAGTTCTATCTTATATATCACAGAGGGTTTTTATTTTAAAGGTCCCTTTTTACCCATTTCTTTCTGATTTCACAAACTTGAAGTTGGTATTATTACTCTGGCCCTGGTATTTGTGAAGTAATGTGATAGTTTCATTCCCTTTGAGTTTATACATTATCCACACATTTATTGCTAGAATTCCCCTTTCAGCTGTTAACCTGACAACCAACTTCATGAGTACAACCTCTGGCATGTTTCTGATGCGTAGCATTCATTCATTTCAGATAGCTTTGTTAGATAGAGTGAAAAATTTATTCTCTCAGTTATTTTTTTACTCTTAAAGTATGAGGAAGTAAATTAATTTTTGGAATTTTCAAACACATTTTGAAATTTGAATAATTTGTTATAGATATATGATCAGGTAGCATACGATCAGTATACCTCTAAAGGGTGGGTTTCACTCTGATCTAACTGACCTTAATTTACCACCAAAAAGCAAGCACCACCACCTATCCTCTACTAAGTGTTGAGAAACAGAAGTTGTTGCTTCCTGCAAAGACATTGAAAGACAGGTACAGGTGATCGTGGTGGGGACAATCTGTAGTATTATGCTGCTAACTAGTATGTTATCCAGTTTGTTTTTGTAAAACTTAATAGCTGTATCAGAGGTCTTGTCAATGATTGTTTTATAACCTACATAAGCTATAATTAGGGGTACATAATTCATCAACAATTGACTTTTATATGTTTCTATTGCTCTTACAACGCTCATCATTTTTTTTTTTTTTTACTTTTCTCTTTTTATTGGAAAATAAGGAAATATGTGTCAGTTTCAGTTAGTCAGCGTTATCATGACCTAAATGTTCTAATATTTCACCTCAATTTTGTTTTAAGCCTCTTTATGCTTTGGGGAGAATAGTTCTTATTTTTTGAACTGAGCAAAAATGAATAGATGTGAACTTAAAACTCAAAATCATGCAGAACTGTCATTGGCATTCCCAGAGGTACTTAACTGCCTGTGGGAAAGACTTGTTTGGTCTGAAAATTATCTTAATATTTGTGAAAATTCATCCAAGTCCATTTTGCATTTCACATTGGGTACTGGGACTGTTTCTTAGGCCTCCCAGAAGTACATAATGTATAGGAATGGTCACTGAGGGCGACTTTAAATAAATTTCTAAGGCATCGTGAAAAACAGAAATTTGTGAAAAATACACACATTTCTAGCAGCTTAATGATAACACATGGACATTCTCTACCTCAGACTATAAAGTGCTTTTCATGCAAAAGCTTTCAGGCTTTGCAGAAGAGTCTCAGGAACTGAGCGGGTGGGAAGCCACATGCAGGCATACTTGGTTCAGTGCACTTCACTTCATTGTGCTTTTCAGTATTGCATTTTTAAAAAAATTTTTATTTTTCATAAATTCAAGGTTGTGACAACCCTATGTTGAATGAGTCTATTGGCGCCATTTTTCCCATAGGCTCATATGACGGTGAGCATTTTTTAGCAATAAAGTATTTTAAATTAAGGTATATACATAGTTTATTGTTTTAGATATCGTGCTGTTGCACACTTAATAGACTATAGTACAGTGTAAACATAACTTTTATATGAACTAAGAAACCAGAAAATTCACGTGACTCAACTCATGGCAATATTTGCTTTATTGTGGTGGGTGGAATCAAATCCGCACTATCTCCTAGGTATGCCTGTATTCATATGTTTCATCTAATCAGATTAATCCATTTAACGTTTTTCAAATGTGAATTCCTTCTGTATTTAGGCACTGGACTAACACATGTAGAGCTGGCTTTTATTCTACTATAGAAGGAAGTAGCAGACGTTTCCTCATTGGTCTGGTTCTAGTTCTCGCCTCCTCACCTTGAGCTTTCATATTTTCACAGGTTCTGGTTCTCATTATGATGACTTGTCTTAATCTTTGGCAACTGTATTTTCTCTAATTCTTGAGTGTGTGTCTGGTTTTGATCTCTAATTCCAAAGTGGTTATCAGTTTCTAACGTTCTCCAGTTCCTGACCTTTAACTTTTGTCCAAATTGTGCTTTGGTTATCTGAATTTGGTTCCACTCTAAATTCTGTGGTCTCAATTGCTAAAAATATTGGAATAACAAAACCATTGGTAAATTCGTATTTAATGTATGGATGTACGTGTGTGTATGTGATTATAGTACAATTTAACAAAATGTAGATATTATAAAACTCTCTAAATTGTGTCTAAGGAATAAAAACCAGTTGAATTTAAAAAAATACAGGACTACTTTTTCACCATGTCCTCCTTTCTGTGACTTCCAAAAACTCAGTAAATTCTTTAAGGGTATCTGTATTGCAGAGATGTAAGATTCTGCATTTCCAGCTGCCTGAGTTGCCTCAGGTATTAACGCAAAACTACACAGGTATGTGTGTCCTTCTTTAAGTTAGAGATTATTAAAGAATATTTTATCTTTGCTATATTATGCCTCCACTGACGGAGAAGTAATAAAACTACCAAATTAAAATAGTCATTAGGTAGAGGAAGAGAGGGTCAGAAAGAAGATGATTGGAAAGTATTATATTTATTTGGGGGAAACTGATATATTAAAGAAATTACATTCTTACCTGGATAATCCTATATCACCCTTTGAGATAAGGGGGTTATGTCAGCTTAGGTGGTCTCCAGGAATTAATGACAGGATTCTTTTTAGACAACTTACTAACATTTCCTATCCTCATAAAATTTTTCATCCCTATGAAAAATATATGAGGACAAGATAATTTTATGTATTTCCTTTTTGGAATGTTGATAATATATTCTAGGGAGCAAATGTGTGATAAAGGTGCAGGTGCAGGGCATTTAATAATGGGAAATATTGTACTATAATTATGTAATGTGATAAATATTGTTATACCAGCAATTATATTACAATATATAAATATATCAAAGAAACATATTTTGCACTTTAAATTTACCCAATGTTACACATCTAGCTTATTCAATTAAAAAGGAAAAAAAAGAAGAAAAATTGGTGCCCTTCATCTTGTACAGTTGGTATTTATTTCAAACACAGAAGGGGAGAAGCCACCGTAGAGGAATAGTGACTGTTAGGAGAAGTATCACTGTGACTTTAATTAAATACATATATAAGATAATTTTGAAACTCTTCTTCTGTCTTTTACTTTAACTAAAATTCAAAATCTTTCTTTCTTTGGATGTATCTAAAAACTTCTAATATTTGCAGAGATACTATTCTTTCTGGTCCCATGTTTGGAACTGCTTGGTGTTATATTTTGATAAGTTAGCTACTTTCTGTTGGATCAACCGTGAGTTATGAACATGACAAAATGACCATTTTTGCTTTAGGGTGTTTTCCATTTTGTTTCTGCTTAGTTTGTCCTTTTATTTTTCAGTACTGCTCCTTTTCTCTGTTATTTTGGCTTTCTTCATTTGAATTGATTTATCATCGATCTCCCAACTTTATTACTGTCATACTTTATTAATCTAGTAGCAGAGATGCACCTTGCATTATATATGGTTGTTATAATGATTACAGATAAGATGGGTAACTGCTTGGGGCAGAGCTTTCTACCTTAGAATATGACATTTTCATAGTTCTGGTGATACCTGACTAGCCTAGACAGTTTTAAGTAATGGAGGTAAAAAAAGGCTTTCATGGAAGATTGCTAGTATGATGAGGTCACCAAGTACCCACCTCATACCATGGTGATAAGAATGCTGAGTCTAATATTTACTTCTTACAGAAAAGAAGTGATGTACCTTCTAATCCTTTAAAATTATATGTCAGTATTCACTGATAGTCATAGGAGAATATATTTATCATCTCATATATTTCCTCACCCAATAATAAGGTTGTCGAAAGAAAAATCATTATAGCTCAAAACCCTAGGGGCAGCTAGTAAGAGAAACATAACATTCGATTTACAGAAAGCTTCCAAGCTTGCTTCTGTGTACAATAAAATTTTTTACTGAGCAAAGTAAATCAATAAGGAGCAGAAAACATAACATGAGACAGAACGCATATACTTACAATTCTGAAGATGTTTTTCAACATATGACAGGTCAGATGATACCAGAAAGATCTAAATTTACATTACTCTCCATAATTTGTTTGAAAAAAATTAATTACATTTTTAGTGCCAGAACTGAATTAAGGTATTTATACATGGCTACAGTCTCAATATCCTCCCGAGAGAGCAAATAAAGTCACAAAATAAACGCACCACTTGTAAACACACAGCAAGGCTGTCGCCAAGCACTTTGGCTGTGCTCTTTACCTTCTTTAAGCAGCTGAAGCTCTTGTGATTTTAAATCCAGGATTGAAAAAAAAGTATCTTGGAATTCTCCCTACCGTGTGGACTTTCTTGATTCTTTTCTGTTCTCTTTACCCAGTAACCTTGTAGATTAGACTTTATTCCTGTGCCCTTGGGTGCAGGGCGAGAGGAAGCCATTAAATCAAGGTGGGTGTAATCCTTGTTTTGTAGCGGAGGCTGGTCCAGCAATCAGATCACGTCTGAAAGATTACCACGTTAGCATACTAACGATTTTTTTGTTCTGTTCACAACATAATAGTTTCAAATTTAATATATTCACCTTATAGTCTCATTAGGGGCTGTGAGGATACCATTGCAGGGCATAAATTAAACTCTGATTTAATCATAACATACTGTAATACATGGAGTAAGGAATTGGGCATGTTAAATGGCCTCAAGGAGCAAGAAGAGAGATGCATAGAACCCTTAATTCCATTAATTTAGGGAGTATTTTTCTTTTGGTAAAGTTTTGAACTAATTCATTAATTTCCTGAATTCTAAGAGAATTCTGTTTAGCAATGCAGAGTTATAGTGGGTTTAGTTTAACATTCCACTCATAGCTCACATTTTTATCCCTTGTTAAAATCATTGTTTAAACAGCATGTCTACCAAGTTCCTCTGGACCTCATTTTCATAAAATTTCCAAGTTCTCATCATATTCTAGCATGAAGACTTGGCTAGGGATTCTGCAAAGGTCCACAGTCCCTATGCTCAGGCTCTGCTGATGGGGACCCCTAGGCAGCCAGCCTGTGGATCAGCTCTCTTCTCTTCTTCCTCCACTCCTGCCTGTGCTTTTTCCACATGTGGTTCAGAGCCAAGATGGTTGGACACCTAACCCAGGGGCAGTTAGACAATAGGCTGGCAGATGACTAGAAGGCGGTCCCTTGTGAAAAGTTCAGCCCATGCAAAATCTACTCAAGTCTATTAGTTTTCATTGTGGGTTCTGTCAGTTAGTAGGTCCAGAGGCAGCAGAGGGAGCCAAAGCTAAGTGGCTATGGACACATGGAGCCAAAGTCACATGTAAACAGAAGCTATGAGGAGGAAGCAAAGATATACAGAGGGTAAAGAAGTTGGCAGGTAGCAGAAAAAGAAAAAGGCAGTGAGGGAAGAGCTGTTGCATTAGTGATGGGGTGCCAGGGTGAGGGCCATATTCTTGCTGCTCAGCTTCCCAACAGCCTTATATGCCTTCCAATACCAGGCTGGAAAAGGCAGGCTCTACACCGACCAGTCCTGTTCTTCTTGAAGCCCAGCTAGATTGTTTAGCTTGTCCTGGGTGTCCCCGAGGTTGGCCATGCACACAGTTCTTCTTTGTTATGGTACTGGTATGGCCTACTTCACCACCTTGGAGTACAAAGGAGTTCATATTTATTTTATCTTTCAATTTAATACTGGCTTGAGCATTCATGTGCCCAAGTTACTAGAAAGTCCAATACTGTCTTTAGGAGTTTTTCAGCTCTTCTATCAAATTACAAATTACTCAGTTCAAGGGATAGTCATATTTCCAAGCTCTCATGAAGAAAGAGGAGGTCTTTGTCTTCTGATGACTTTGCTTCTGTCACTGCCACATGCTACTGCTAAAAAGGGAAGGTTTGCAATTTTCTATGTTGTTCAAATCATTGTTGTAATGACTCTACTGCAAACGTACTAGTAGCTTTTAAATACAGGGAGAGGATGTTCTAGAGGTCTCTCCCTTTAGTGTTAAGCTATCTGTGGTCACATTAGTGTTGTGACTAATACTAATGCTCTTTAACCATGAGGGGTGGGACAGATGCCAAGAGGCTGCAGAGGTACTTCCAGGGAAGATGATCCTACTCCCTCATTGTGAGGTTTGCAGGCGGGCCCCAGACTTGGGCTGCCAAGTTCAACTCTTCGGTTCACACTCACATTATAATCAAAACATGGGCACCTAGCAGGGAGCTAGCTCAGCAAGAGAGCCAAGTCACAGCCACCTGCTCTACCATAATTAGCTTTCCCACCATGAACATTTGGTCCTGGCTCAGACCCAGCTCACCAGTCCAGATTCTTTTCCCCACTGGTGAAGTCCCCCTCTGGAACTATTGCAAGTCATTCTCATCACTGGGACTGCACAAGCCAATTAGAAAGTTTTTCATAACAACAATCTCAAAAGATATGAGGTCAAGAGTATCTATGTTCCCTTTAACCTTTAACTCCTGTGCAATTTTGCACATACTTCCTCCATAGAACACAGCTCTCCACACCAGGATGTATTAATAAGAGTGGCTTTCATCTGGTCACATAAATGTAATGCTGCACCCTTCTCTCAGGGCTTGGGGTACTCAGTTGCTTTGCATATACATTTCTAAGAAATCCACTCAATAGAGAAGATATGCTCCAAGTTTATGTGTTTGTTAAAAAGGAAATCCATGCACTGGCTTCAAAATTCAAAAGGTACAGAGGGCTTATTTTGAAAAACAAATCTCTTTCTCATCCTGTCCTCTGATCATCTAGTTCTCCATTCCAGAGATATGTATATCTTTTAATGATACTATATACATGTGTAAACATATGCATAAACACATGCTACCATCCTATATGTATGTATAGTCCTATGTTATGCTTTGTTCACTTTAGAAAATCATTTTTTAACAGTATATATAAAAAGTTGCCTGGCTCTTTTTAAAGATAGATATATTCTATCATATGCATAGAATATAATCTAGTTAATCATATATCTATTCATAAACATTTAGGTTATGGCCAATCTTTTGCTATTATAAACAATGCTATAATGTGTATATTTTACTTACATTATTTTGCACGTGTCTAACATAGATATTTCCAGAAGTGTAATAGGTGCATTGAACCATGATTTCCAGCAACGATAAAGTTGGCAGACAGACCAGCTGGAGTGGGCAGGAATCAAAGCTCTGAGGATGCTTTTTTGAACAAGGGTTTGAACTTAGACACTGAGGCTAAGATGACGTCTCCAATAGTAATAACTCTGAAGCAGGAACAGCATTTTTGGATAAAGTAGATGAAGGTTTGATTTGGGAAACAATAATCAAACATATTTAGAGTATAGACAATAGCAATTCAAATGTACTTTTAATTTTTAAGGCCTTTTCCATCACATATTTCTGATTTGAGTATTCAATAAATATTAATATGTATGATTTTTATGTGCATTACTTTATTAGGTGTTAGGAAGTTTAAAGAATTAGATGCAATTGTCCTTGACGTTTTGGAACTTACAAGTGACCATGAGAATTGATGAGTCAAGAAAACATGTATGTGGGAAACCAAGAACATGTTTGCAAGGATAGGAATCAGCTAAATCATTACAAATTGTGTTTATAAATGTGTCAGTGAGCTTTTAAAATTTGAAACTAGATTAAATAGAAAATATTACTCATTCTATAAAAGCATTTATCACTGTTGAAAGTTTCGGAAGCAGATAAGGAAAAAAGGGGAAACATGCAGTAGCACTCTGGGGAGAGCCATTCTGAGCAGTTTTTCTGCCCCTCTTTCTCTGACTCAAACCATGCATTACACACACTGTTCGATAAACATTCTTTCACTTAACAATAGATGAGGAACATCTTTCCACATCATTGCACGTTCACCTAAAACATTTGTGGTGTTTTATTGGAGAGACATGCTGTGCTTATTTAACCAGTTCTCTATTGTTGAAATTTTGGGTAGTTTCTCTATGTTCAAGATGATACACAATGGGGCTAAATCATTGTGTGCATCTTTATTTTGTTAGGATACATTGACTGATCGAAAGTGACAAAACAAGAGCCCTTTTTATTTATTTATTTATTTATTTATTTATTTTTTAATTCATTTTTATTGTTAGACTTATTGGGGTGACATCTGTTAGCAAGGATTACATAGGTTTCAGGCATACAATTCTACAGTGCATTGTCAGCTTGATGTATAATAAGGTCACCACCTAATGTGACTTCTCTTTCCATCACCTTATATTTAGCTTCCCCCCCTCCTCTCCCACCCCCTCCCCTTTCTCCCCTCCCTAACCCACTCGTCCCCAAATAAACATTAAACTATTGATTGTGTCCATAGGTTATTTGTTTGTTCATTTCTTTTTTTCTTTGCTTTCAGTTTTATATTCTGCATATGAGTGAAGTCATACAGTTCTTTGTTTTTTCTGTCTGGCTTATTTCACTTAGCATGATGATCTCCAGGTCCATCCATGTTGTCGCAAATGGCAATATTTCATCTTTTCTTACAGCTGAGTAATATTCCATTGTGTATATGTACCACAGCTTCTTTATCCACTCATCTGTCGCAGGGTACCCCAATGTTCATCACAGTGCTGTTCACAGTGGCCAAAACATGGAAACAAGAGACCTTTTTAAAGGCCTTTCCTGTTTATTTAATCAATCTCTATGTAGAATAGAGACATTGCTCCAATTTATACTCCCTTCATGGCCTTGCTAACACCAGATATCATTATTTGTAAATATCCATGTTAATTTGATGTCCAAAAATAGTGAGTCACTTCAATTTGAATTTTCCAAATTGCTGATGATATATTAAACCTCTTTTCATAAATATCTTTGCCTTGTATATTTCCAGGGTCATCTTTTTGTGGGAAATAATTTTTGAGTCAAGTGTTACAGGAAAAAAATGTGATTGTTTTATGATCACTAAGCACATTAAGAATTGTTGACTAGATTAGTATTTTAAAGACAGTTTTGATTTGTAGTTTTTAATCATATTCACTTTTCTTAATTGGCTAATCTCTATATATTACAATGTAATGAAAGTACAAAAACACTAAGGAATAACATAGTTACAGAAAATTTCAGTCGGAGTTATATTTATAGGACATTGATGACAAAAATATAGCAGCTTCTGATGTAAATATTAAGCATGTTTCCATCTCCTTCCCCAACAACATCTCATACAGATAGCAGGCAATATGATTCTGATGGTTGATTTTTGCTTTTGTTGCTTATGCTTTTGATATCTTATCCTAAAAGAAAATTATTGCCAAAACCAATGTCAAGGAGATATTTCCCTCTGTTTATTCTAGGATTTTTATGGTTTCAGGTCTTACATTTAAGTCTTTGATCTATTTTGAGTTAATTTTTGTGAGAGGTATAAATAAGATAGGGGTCCAGTTCCATACTTTTGTATGTGAATATCCAATTTTCTCAATGCCATTTATTGAAAAGACAATGGTTCGATCCTCCTGATGATTGATGTCTTTGGTCGTGTTAATTTAGAATGACAGTTATACATCCCATCAATATGTAAATACTCCATAGTCACATACTGCTAACCCAATTACAGACATGCCATCCTGAAAGTAGGATGTATGGGTTGGAGTTCAGAGGAAAGGGCTTGGTGAAGAAGATGTATTTGACAGTTGTGCATGCATAGATGATTTTAAAAATCTTTGGACTAGATTTTATCACCTTTGAAAGATTATAGATAGAAGAGGAAGGAGGTCTGAGGATCGAGCCCTGAGTCACTAGAATACTTACAGGCCAGGGTGGACGAGAGGGAAAGCTGAAGACCCAAGATGGGCTGGCGTCTTGAAAGCTTTGTGAAGGAAATGTTTCAAACTGGGAGTGGTCAATTGTGAAAAGCCAATGATAGGTAAGATAAAGACTAAGATTCTATCATTGTGTACATCAGTGTTGTGGCAATTGGTGATCTGACATAAACAGTTTCTATTAAGTGGTGTAGACACATGCCTGTGTGACGTGGGTTACATAGAAAATGAAGTTCAGGACATAAAATTAAATTTCTGAACAGTCTGCAATAGAGAAATGAGTCAATAACTAAAGAAGAGTATGGAAACAAGGCAGGAATTAAAAAAAAAGATACTGTACTGTGTTTGTCTGCTAATGGTAATAATGTAGGAGAGAGGGAGAATGATATGGAAAAGAGGAAGGATAGATATTAGTCATGTCTGAGTAGGTACGAAGTGGTTGAGCCTAGAGACAGGAGGGAGGGTTAGACTTCAAGAAGAACATGGGTGGTTCATTTCTAGCATCAAGAAGGAAGTCTGATATAAAAGCAAATATGGCCATGGGAGCTTGCAAATTTTTGCTTATGACCTCATCTGTTTTATTCAGAGAAATAGGTAACAAGGTCATCTGCTGGGAGGTGGGGTGTCGGAGTTATGAGGACAGAGAAGGCGTGGAATAATGACCTGAGTGGGAGTGTACCGACAAGGAGGGCCGAATGTGTGCTGGGCAAGCATCCTCCTGAGCTTAGGGGTTGTGCAGGAAAAGGGAGAAGGTTGAGCACAGGTTGTGTGTTTTTCTTCGGCTCCATTCAGTTGTTCAGGTGCAAGGGAGAGGAGTTCAGTTCAATGACGGCTGGGATTTAACCAGGTAAGTAGAATGCAAGGAGAGAGGAGTCGTGATTGGGAGTTATGCGGAAAGAAGCGAATATGATTGTGAACTATGTTAATTAATTTGTGGAGGCAGGAAATGAGGACATGATGGAGATGAAGGACAATGAAAAAGTATTTGCGATCAATGGGTTGTAAGCAAAGGATTGATGGAATATATTCTGAGGGTTAGAAAATAAAATATTGGAGGTTATGGCTGAAGAGTTTATGGAAGGAATACAACTGTTAAGTCAGGTCTGTGTCATCTAATCCACTTTGAATTCTCTGTCCTGATCTTGCACATACATAATCCAGTCTGAGTGTTCAGTTGCCTAAATACTCAGCCTGGATTATGCATGTTTACATCTCCTTCCCCAACAAGGCTCTTTGAAGTCTCTTTTCACCACTTCTCCAGAGTAATTGCACCCCAATCTGAGACTTTGATCTCTAAATTTTGATTTTGTTCCTCCTGTGATATCTTATAGGCTCAAAGCATAGAGAGTCAGGTTATTTTTTATCCAAACATGTGGTAAGATTCAGCAACACAGTCTTCAAACACGGAGTGGGCCTTTGTCCTCTCCGCCCCCTCTGGCAGTTGGTGCATCCGTGGTTCCTTCTGATGTGTTATCAAGGTGTTCCCGCGGAGCCCTTACACTGGGTTTGCTTTCATCCCTGTACTTTGCTCCAGGCTCAGTGTTCTAACTGGGTGTCTTTCCTTTTAAAGGGACACGTATTATGACTTTAGGCTATTATTTCTTCTCATTCTCATTTGACTGACCTCTACTTTGGGTCTAATGGTTCTTGGGTAATATTTTTAAAAATGGCTCTTAAAATGCTTTTTTCTCATGTCCACCTGCCATCATTTCTTTTTCTGAGGTCTCAGATAAACCATTACTCTTTATAATGACAGTGTAAGAACTATTTTCATGATGTTTCTGAAGAGGAATGTAGGATCAACAAAGTTAAGTTCTGGTAGAAAATGTTTTGGTTTTTTTTTAAATTTTTGGGTCCTCTGTATGAGGTTAATGTAGGAAGTACCCATTAGTCACAGGACATAGCTTTCTTCTTCTTCTTCTTCTTCTTCTTCTTCTTCTTCTTCTTCTTTTTTTTTTTTTTTTTTTTTTTTTTTTTTTTTTTTTTTTTTTTTTTTTTTTTTTTTTTTTTTTTTTTTTTTTTTTTTTTGTAGATATATACATTTCCCAGAGCTGTCATACAAGCACCACAAACTAAGTGGCTTAAATAACAGAAATTTATTCTCTAAGTTCTGGAGGCCAGGAGTCCAAAATCAATATGCTGGCAGAGCTCTGCTCCCTCCGAAGCCTATAGGGGAAGATCCTTTCCTATGTCTTCTGGCTCCTGAGAACCCCAGGCATTCGTTGACTTGTGGTAACATGACTTCATTATGTGCCTTTGTTATCACATGTCTTCCTTCCATGTTGGTGCCTATGTCCGAATTTCTCTCTTCTTATGAGGACACCAGTCATAGTGGGTTAGGGTCCACCCTAATTCAGTGTGACCCATTTTTACTAAGTACATCTGCGAAGATCTAAACAAGGTCATGTTTGGGGTAGATATCAATTTTTAGGGGACATCACTTAGTCCAGTACAGTGGATATAGAAAAGAGATCTATGAAAGTTGCATGATAATCATTCTGTAGGCAGGCAACTGTCTCAGAATGGTGCTGTGCTGTTTGGTGCCCCTTCCACTACTATCCCCATTTATTCCTTATATACACAGAATTGGTATTAAAGAGTGGAAATCACTGGAAGTGACTTATTTCAGTCATTCAAGATTCTTTTTTCTAAAACCTTTCTCTGAATGTTATAAAAATGAATGCTTTGAGGAGAAATATGGATTTGATAAAATATTAAAGTGGTAACATTAAGAAATGATGTCTTTTACTAGATAAATGCCCTTTACCTGAGAAAGAAGAAATAAACTGTGTATATCCTTTCAGAGCTTTAATTTTATCCATTTCACTTTCCCTCAGTGGGTGACTTAACCTATTACGTGACCAGGAAGCCAGCGCCCTCGTGACGCGGAGTTGCCTTCCGCAACCCCACCCCCTCGTCTGCCCTCCTTTCTCTCGTTTCCTCTCTTTTCCTGGCAGAGGCTGATCTTTCCATTGGTGCTCTCCATCTGACCTTGTTTTCTTCCTCTGAAATGTTATGCTTCCGATTTTTCTTTTTTTTTTTTTGGTAAATTTTATCTTTACCAACTCTTTCCCACATGTTGATAAATTTAGGTCTCAGTCTCTCGACAAACTCCATTCTCTTGACTTGGTCACTAAAATCAATACTGTTTTTCTCAGATCGCAACCTTTTTGTTCTCCAAGCAGCATCTGCCATGGTGACCTTCCTCTCTTTAACTCCTCCCATCCCCCATCTTTCATCTCTTCTTATCTCACTAGTATATCCTTCTGTCTCCTTCACTTGCTCCTTTTTCTCCTAGTGTGGATGAAAATAAAGTTATTTCCCTAGGTTCTCATCTGAAAAGTTTTTCTTTTTTTGATGATTTCATTAACTCTTACATCTTCAATATCAATCTATCTATCTACCTGTCTAATTTGTTTATCATCCATCTGTCATCTATCTATCTACTGAAAGCCTGCTCTGTGCTGTACAGTGCTAGCAGCTTTTTCTTTCCTTTAAAAATACTATTTTAGGGAGGTCCCTGGTGGTGTAGTGGCTTAAGACTTTGGCGCCGGTGCTGTCAGTGCTGCGGCCCAGGTTCGTTTCCCGGCCAGGGAACTACCCACTTGCAAAAAAAAAAAAAAAAAAAAAAAACCCAACTATTTTATTTAACTTTAAAATAAAGTCTATGAGTTGGATATTATTATTCCTATTTTTCAGAGAAGAAAACATGTTTAAAAATATTAAGCCAATTTTGCAAAATCACATAATAAGTCATGGTTCTGCAAAAGCAAAGGAGCAAAGGCTCTCTGCATGGGCTCCGTCAACATCTCTGTAAGTCCAGTGCTCCTCGTTACCTTCTATTTTTTTATTAATAACAACACCTCACTTTTTGTTTTGTTAATTTCAGGGCCCAGGTCCTAGACTTGAAGGTTATCTTCCCACTTCCTTTTTCACAGGACTCATCACACAATCACATGATTACTTGCCGAGTTCTTATGTCTTGAGTCCAGCCCCTCTTTTCCAGTTTTAAATTCCCATATCTTGCCTTATGTATTACAAAAAAAAAAAATCCTCATTGCTCCCTTTTGCATTGCTCTGTATACTCCTACATGGAGGTGGCCCATCCTGAAGCCCAGCTAGAGGGTGTCATTCACTTTCTCATAGTGCTTCAGAATTTCTGTTTCCTGTTGCATTGGGTACACACTTCTCACATGAGAGCCGATATATGGAAGATTAGAGTTTATTCTGAGGATGAATTGAAAAAGTACACACAAAGATTTGAGCACAATGTTTGCTATAGAGATAGCTTAATACATATTTTATAATTATAATAATTCAGCGCTCTTCACAATGTGGTCTAAACTTACACCTCCAGCTTACACACTGGGCCCTGCCCTCTTTTCTAACAGCATGCATTAGCACATATGCACTTTTCTGCTGTAGAGCTTTTATTCATGCTATTTTCCTCTCCTGTCCTTGTTTACCTGTGCTTTCAAAATCCTTTCAATTGTAGGTTTTTCTCAAAGGCCATCTTCGTAAAGATTTTCCTGATTCAAAATTTATTGGTACAAGTTGATAGAATTATTTCTTTTACTATAACCCCATAACACCTTTTTCATAGCTCTCAGATAAAAACAATGTAGACTGTATGATAATGTAATTGTCTGGGTGCTTAGCTCATCTTTTCTGGATTATAAAGTCTCTGAGGGAAGAACTTGCATCAAATTAATTCAACATTTAATAGAGCCCAGCATAGTAACTTGCATAATACTTGCACTCAATATAGACTTGAATTTAGTTTCTGCTACCTTTCTCTAAATTTATTAAGATGATACTAGTCTCCTACAACAAGAAGACCCCAAATTGCTCTGGCTCCAGTGAGACAGATGGTAATATGGAGGCATGGGGTCCGAGGAAGTAGGGTACTCACTCTATCCCCTGCCAGAGTTGACCTGGAGGCCCAGTTTCCTCTGTTCTTTTGTTTAGCCATTTCCTTGGTTGCACCTTGGTATGATAGAAGCTACCTCAAATGCTTCATGTTCTCAATACGGGTGTGGGGAGAGGAAGAGAAAGCAGAAGGCCAGCAATTTTCTTGTAAGAAAGTACCATGTATGTTATATAACAGATTCCATTCACATTCCAGTGTGAGAGTCTAGCCACATGGCCACGCTGAGCTGCAAGGGAGACCAGGACATAAAGTCTCTAGACAAGTGGGTAGTCATAGTCCCCCGATACTCAAGACATTTCTATTTCTAGAAAGAAGACTTGGAGAATAAAAAGTAGGGCACAATTAGTAGTCTTTGCCACATCTCCTCATGAGATAATTTGCTATGTTACATTTTGTTTTTACTCTTAGTATCTTCTTATAACAAGACCGCTTAGAAATTGAATCTTTCTGAATAACTGAGTGTTTTGGATAGCTGAGTATATATCTATTAAGGGACTAGGATTTTTCTTTGGTTCTTTTCAACAGAAATCTTTCAGAATTTATTGTATCTTCAATTCAATTATTGAGCCTATTTTAATCATTTCTTGGATGCTTAGGGTCATCTTAATAAACATTAACTATTTTACTGAACTGAATTAGATGTCATTTCACTACTCTTTTGTGATGTAATAGAGCCATGGTTCTCAATCTTCCTAATGCTGTGACCCCTTAATACAGTTCCTCATGTTATGGTGACCCCCATAAAATTATTTTCGTTGCTACTTCATAACTGTAATGTTCTTACTGTTATGAATTGTAATGTAAATCTCTGATATGTGTTTTCCAATGGTCTTAGGTGACCCCTGAGAAAGGATTGTTCGACCCCCAAAGGGATCGCAACCCACAGGTTGAGAACCACTGTATAGAGTGATACCTTTGGCTACTCATCAGTCTTTTATTCCCATTCTCAGTGTCCCCAGTTTTTATGTCTGTTGTTAGACAATGTCCCCACTCCCACCCCTTACTGGTAGACTTACTGGTATCAATGCAAATACCTACAGAAGTTCTTGTCCCTCTTCCATCTTGCTGTTTATAATAACCTATGGCTGTAGAAAAACAAAACAAAACAAAACAAAACAACTATGTGCCTGGCACTGTTCTAGGTGTTTTACATATTTTAATTTATTCAATTTTATTACAACTCTTTAAAAGATATTATTATTTTCCTCCTTTTAGGGTGATTCAACAGAGCACTGAGTTTAAGTAACTTGCCCAAGGTCACAGAGCTAGTAAACAGCAGAGCCAGGATTCAGCCCAGACTGCCCAACCCCAGAGTCTGTTGTCTTAGTAATTACACTGTACTGCCTTTAGGTTCTTTGAATTCTATTCAAACTAAGATTCTGAAAGAGAGTGAGAGGCTTTCTTTGGTCTGCAGAGCATTCTCTCCTTGCTCTATTACATGCAGATTGAATCTAAAGATAGACAAACTCCACATAGGTGAGGTAATATGGCAGCTTTAGCAGTGAGAGAGCTTATTGTACACCATGCAAAGTGGGTCAGTGATAAAGCAGGGGTTCAGAGCTGAAATCAAGGGTTTCTTCTCTTCTACATTTGATATCATGTAATTAGACACCCACTTAGTCCTTTTTTCACAGTGGCTGAACTGCTCAATCGTTCTTGATTTGGAATACAAGTGAGATGCCATTCTCCGTATTGGCAGTTCATGTCACCAGGATGTCAGAGGGAAAGTGTCAAAGGAAGAAAGAAAAAGTCTAGAGAATGTCACCAATGTTTTTATTTGGTCCTAAATATAGAACATATAATCATGTTTATAATCATGATGGATTTAAAGAAAAAGATTGTCTCTTGGTCAAAGAGAATGGTATCTACCTTATGTGGAAAGTTGGTACTTTGGAAGAAAATATGGATTTGAAAAATGCAATGTAAAGTATCTGGACATTGTTTTTAGCTTAAAGTGTAAATGTGGCATAGAGTGTCTTAACATGAGAAGATACTAGCTGGGAACACTGCCAAGAACCAAGAAAAGAAGTGAAGTGAAAAAAATGCTTTGTAAATGCTGACAGTAGAGGAGGCACTATCTAAGATTGTTATATCCTCCACAAGATTGATACTTCCAAGTGACTTTGAGGCTTTGCTAGTTTATTTTGATGACTAACATCATTTTTTGGAGTGTTTCTTAGGTATTTACTCATTTTTCTGCTTTAAAAACAACCCAGAGCATTTTTATTTTTTATAGTAGAGGTGGCTATCACTGATTGAAAACTAAGACGCTTCTTCTTTTAGCTATTGCTATGAATGCTTTTATTATAAGACAGCAGCATAGTTTGGAGGTCCACAATTTGGTTTTTTATAAAATAAGCATGATAGTCGAATTTTTTATAAAGTCACATACTTTGAGCATTTTTCACTCTTGTACCTCATTAGTCTGTCAAAATGAGTAGTTTCATTCAATTTTTACACAACAACACAAACTCATATAATTGCAAGTTATAAAACTTGGACTGGAGCATCAAAAGAAAATAAACTAGCCCATATAGCATCAAAATGACTGTGAAGGGGATAGTGGCCTAGCAGTGCGAAACTTTATATTTCTAGAAACTGATGTTGACAGATACAAATATTTTTACTTCAAACTGCTAGACATTCTTATATACTGCTTCTGCTCCCCATCTCTGCTACGAGAACACACGTATGTGTTGATGAACACAGAGTTCCGAGGGGGAAATGTGGAGTACATTGAAGTAAATTGTTGGCCTACTGCAAAAGTGTCTCTCAGCTTATACAGATGTCCTTAAATGTAAGCGGTATGGACCAGTGCCTGTTTTCAAGGCTATGCTAGCTAGCTTCAGGTCTTTAAACCTTTTTGGAAATTTCACCTCTATTCTAAATGGATATAGAAAGAGGTTGCCTAAGATCAAAGCTGAATTTCCTGAGTTCCTATTAGATTTTTAAGCTGATTTAGCCTCATTGCTTTGACTTTGGAATAATGCAATGTCTCGTACAATCTTGAGCAGCTGATTTTGTAACTTTGGTTTAATCTTTTGGCTAAGATCATGTGTCCATTTGATCTGACCATCTCTATCAAATTGAGGTCATACTTCAGCTGCCAGATTTCCTAGGAATGATTGAAGATTTGAAAGTCATAAGGGTGAATTGTCATGGACCTGTTTGCCTCATTCTCTCTCTTTCTGTGCCTCACTCTTTTCCCCTTATTTTGCCTTGGAATTTTCCAAACTCTGTCTTTTTATTATGTAGGATATTCCCCACTCCTTCCAAGCTTTCAGTGGTTGATATGTAGACCCTGTGGGGCTTAATTTTTACTCTAAGGACTTCTCACAATGTTTCCTGGCAAAAAAGAGCTCTATTCCTTAGAAGAATTACAGAGTCAACAGTCAGCTCTTATAAACTTTGTCCTACTCTGGGTAATAGCTCAGTAATTTTATTAATTGCTTTCTTCCTCACATCTCGTCCCCTTTCTTCCCATTTTTCTTTTCATTATCCCTTTCTTCTCTTCCTCTCTCCTTTCCTTTCTTCTTTCCTTTTTTTAATTTCTGCCTTGTACACCTGCTATGCACTAGGCTGCTCTTCTGGGCACTGAGATAAGGAGGATGAAAAGGTATGTACTTACTTTGAAGAAGCATCAATGTAGAAAGGGAGAACCCTCAAAATACCCACAATGTGGGAGGCAGAGAGGGAGGAGAGTACTAAAGGTCATTTTATAGTTGCTAACTTCGAGGATCGATTTGATAGAAATGTCATTAATAGAAAATACTAAAAAGGGAGAAGGTTTGAGGCAGACATAATAGGTTTGGTTTTCCGCATGATAAAGGTTTTTATGCACCTCCAAGACATGCGAAGAGAGAAAAATTCAGTTTGGAGCTTTGGGAAGAGATTAAAGTTGGAATATAATTTTAAGAATTGCCAGTGGGTGTGAGAATTACCTGGGAAGGAGAAAAAGAAAAGAGAGAACCAAAGGATGTAATCTTAAATAACACCCACCTTTCGCAGGTAGTCAGAAGCAGAGCCACTAAAAGTAAATGCAAAAGTAAATAGCGGAAGTAAAAAAAATTATCTGGAGACTAACTCTGTCCATCTTCAAACTCCTGCCTTCCTTTTGTGACCATGACTTTGAAACCATGGAGAAGTGGGTCCAGCAAGACAGGCTAAGAAAAGACAGTCGTACTTTAGGGAAGAGGCGATTCTCCATAGGGAGGGAGCAACTGATGGTGCATAATGCACTCATTGACTATAGACTGAAAGGGGACCATTGAGTGAATCTTCTAGCTTCCTTAACCTATTGTTGCAGATTTTTCTAACTTGATCTGTTTCAATGGTGATGGAGGGCAGAAGGTGACCAATCATCTTTTTCACTTTGCTTGCCTGCCATTTTTTTCACTGTTTTCCATTAAGTTCCATTCTTTTAAGTATTAATTGGTGAGCCTTCTTAGAAATACATTCCATTTTTTAATTTTTCTAAAGTCCTTGTTGAACCTTTATCTTTATGGAGTCCCACTAAATGAATTGAGTGAATGCAATGCTTCATTTGACTTTATTATGCTTTTATTAATTCATTGCTGTATAATGCTTGTTTATTTAGAGTATACTAAATTTCTGCATCATATTCAACTTGCAGTGCCCTGTGATCTCTGACTTGCTTTTGTTTACATTGCATAGGTCAAACTTAGTAGATCTTAGTACATCATCATAGCAGCTGGTTTCAAAGGATAAGATTATAGGAAGTATGAATATTTTGCTTTGTTTTGTTCTCTTGGCTGGGGTCAGGGAGAGTCTGAGTAAACATAATGAAAAAGGTAAGACAGATAATTATTACTTTTAAAATTAAATTCATTGGGATAAGGTTGGTTAATAACATTATATAATTTTCAGGTGTACAACACCATAATTCGACATTTGTATATTCTACTGCGTGCTCACCACCGGGAAGTCTAGTTTTCTTCTGTTTCTGTATATTTGACCCCTTGTACCCACTTCTCTCTGCTCCCACCCACTTTCCCCTTTGATAACCACCATTCTGTTTGTATCTATGGGTTTCAAAGACAGTTATTAAAAAGATTTTTCATTAACAGAATTCACGCTGAAGGTTTCTCTAAGCATGGACAATGATCAGCAGCATCTTTTAAAATGCATGTAAAACTTTATGGGAGCAGAAAGGCAATGGAAGCCCAGATTCTACAGAGGCCTTGTCTGCTATTGTAAGGACTTCGGAATTTATTCTCAGTGGGTTATATTTTCTGTTTGAGGAGAGACATGGTTCGTCATGTCTAAATGGATCACTCTAGCTCTTGGTTGGGAATAAACTGAAGAGGAGCAAGAGTGTAAGTGGGGAGGTCATTTGAGCAGGAGTAGAACTTCTTTATTGCTGGAAGGCATCTGAATTTTGGGTATAGTATGAATGTAATGGGCGAACAGGGATGACTCAGGATTTCTTTGTGGAAAGACTGTGAGTGTGTTTGTGTCTGTCTTGGTTGTTGGTGAGTGTTTTCCGAATTTATAAGCTTTTTGTAGGTTTATGGTAAGCAAATCTACAATTGTGGATTTATCTTTACCTCTCAAAATTCTATTCTTCGTAGTTCTGTCTGTACCACAAAAGTAGTTTTTCTTGCTTTAGTTATGTCTGGAGGCTTATCTCAGTGAATATTTGCCCAAGTGTCTTTGAAGAAATATTATAATTGCTCAAGGACAAAAGCTTCCCAAAGAACAAGTAAAAATGAACCTGGGAAGGTACTATGTAAGGGGCATTTCCAGTAGTAATTGACTAGACATCTTAGGAGAGAAATATTTAGGGGAGCACGAGCGAATAGAAATTAACTAAATGTTTAATATAGTAAATATTTTATGTCTCAGACAAATTGGATTTTAAAAGTCATCAAACAACGGAGTTGAAGGAGATAATAAGACAGTTCACTATTGTCTATGAGAGTATAAGAAGAATATAAAGATTTCAGGAGATATGAAATAAAGAGAAAAATTACTAACCAGAGTTAGCTATTCCTGAATTGTGTGTGGTATATGAATAATTGAGACGATCAAACCAATAGGAACAAAAGGTTAAAGTAATTATATAGGTCTTAATTTAATTGCCCACAAATTTGGGAGTTCAAAAATATGATTTTATTTTTATGCAACGGAAGTTCATTTCTGTTCTGTCCCATTCTGCCTCGTGGCACAAATTTAACCATTGTCACATTAGTCACTTCAAGAATTTCTCAATCCATTCCGAATTTCCTCCTCTCTTCTCCCTGAGAGTGTGTGTATCTTCCGAGAGGCTTTCTCCAGTGCCTGGGGAATCTGTTCCCCAGCTGTCCGTTGTTCCTGTTGGCATCCGTTGCCACCTTCCAGTGGCTGATCCTTAGTTGTTGGTATTGATCCTTATGCTAAAGCTAAAATTTGATTCTTTTGTTTGCTGTATATTTTGTAATTCCTCTCCTGCCACTGACTTAGTACAGGAATGTTTTGGAATAACAAGGACACGATGAGGTATCTAGCATATCTAAGCTGGCTGGCATCACAGCCTTCCTTTCCTGTGTATCCACACTATTTCCTCCTTATGTATTAGTCTGTTTCATCTTCCTCCTCTTGAGTCTAGACTGGCCCCACTGACTAGCTTAACTAATAGAATGAGAGCGCTGAGTAATCCTAACCACTAGACCGTAAAGGAGTTAACTAATAGAATAAGATGATTGTTATGTTCTGGAACTCCCAAAGCTAGGCTGTAGGAAGTCTTGCAGTTTCTGCCTGGACCTCCTGGACTGCTCACTTTTGGAACCCTGGTTGGGAACCCTGTGCTTCTACATGAAGCCCAACTACTCTTGAGACAGCCGTTCCAGAGAGAGCACATGTAAGAGTTTCGTTGAACAGTTTTATCTGAGCCCAGGCAGCCTTCCACCCATCCCAGTCAAAGCATTAGACATGTAAGTGCAGCTGCCTTGGACCATTTAGTGAGCCCATCCACAAGCTGTCACCACTAGGTGACATCTATCGACCCCACATGAAGCATAAGAAGTGCTCAGCTGAGACTGCTCACGTTTCTGACCTACAAAATCATGAGAGGTAATAAATTACATGTTGTCTTAAGCCACTAAAGTTTAGAGTGGTTTGTTATGCAGCAAAAGGTAGCCAGAACAGGAGTGGGGCCACGAATTCTTCTCACGTCTCAGATTTTTGTCCCACCACCTAGCCAGGTAATCAAGTTGATGACATAGCATCGATTTCACATTATTTTGAGCATTGTGACCTATCGTCAGGGAACCAGGCTTTCCCCAGGGGACAGGACTGCTCTGTGACTCTTATCACTGCCACTTTCATGCGTCATCACCCACAGAGTTTCTTCTGCTCACTCTTTTGCATAGTACTTTCACTGCCTCTTTTTTCTGTTTCTTTGGGCTCTAAAACTTTCCAAGCCACAAATAATCAGTATAAATCAAGTGACCCTAAAACTGTGTGTCTGCTATCAGACGCTTTGTGTTCCAATGTCTTGCTTGTCCTTCCTTGTGTCAAAATCACACTGAACTGACCTATCCCTTCAGGCCTCTTCCGGTATGTATCTTCCTCACTGGCCCCTTTGTTTTTATTGTCTTGGTTAATTTTTAGTGGAGACTCGCATCGATGTAGAAAAGCATTCAGTCTTAAGGGTGTGCTCTATGAATCTTCACAAAAGGCACAGTCCTGTGTAGTTACCAACCAGATGAAGAAATAGAACATTTAGGAAAACCCAGAAGCCCTCCCTTTGCCCGGCCGGTGCTCCTTACCCCAAAGTAACCAGCATTTGGACCATAGGTTATAACTATAGGTTAGTTTTGACTGTTCTGAACTTTTTATACGTGGATTCATATAGTATTAACCTTTTGTTTGAATTCTTTCATTCAACTTTCTGTTGTGATATTCATCTGTGATAGATCTGTAACATTTTTGTGTTCTGTGCCATTACTGTATAGATTCCCACTGTATGAATGTATCACAATTTATGCATCCATTCAATTATTAACTAACATTTGAATTCTTTATATGTTTTGACTAAGTATAGTCAAATATTAATATTCAAGGATATGAATATTCTAGTATAGGTGTATGCATTTTTGTTCGGTATATACCCTGAAGTAGAATCGAAGGATCATAGAATATGTTTATATTCTACTTTGATTGGTACTTTCAAGCCAATTTCAGAAGTAGTTGTGCTGGTCTACACAGTTGCTGGCGGTCTCTGAGAGCTGTTCCAGCTGTACCACGTTTTGATCACAATATGGTTTAGTTAAAAATATATGTTTTTTAAACTGTTAACTTTTCTGGTGGATGTTTAGTGACTTTTTATTATGGTATTAATGTTCATTTTCATGAAAGAATGATGATGTTGAACATGTGCCTCGTGGGTTTATAGTCATTTGATAGCCTTTTGGTGAGGTGCATGTTAAATTTTTTTCCCATGAAAAAGCTGAGTTGTCTATATGTTTCTTACTGATTTCTACGAGTATTATGGAATTGAGTCCTTTTTTTGCAAACATGGTTGCAAATATATTTTCATACTTTGTAGCTTGCCTTCTTACTCTTACTGGTGATCTTGGTGAATGGAGCTCTTAATTTTAATGAAGTCTGATTTATCAGTCTTTTCTTTTGCATCCTATTAAAGAAATCTTTACCTACCTCAAAGTCATTGTGTTAGTTTTCTATTGCTGCTGAGCAAATTACTATAAACTTAGTATAAAGCTTAAATAACTTCATTTCATAGTCTCTATCTGTCAGAAGTCTGAGCATGGCTTTACGTGATCCTCTGATTAGGATCTCATAAGGGTAAAATTGAGGTATTGGTTTCGCTGTTATCATTTGGAGATGCAACTGGGAAGAATCACTTCTAAGATTATTGGCAGAATTCATTTCTCTGTCTGTGTGACTGAGGACCTGGGATTTCTGCTGGCTGATGGCTGGTGGCTACGCTCTGGTCATGGAGGCCTCTTACAGTTCCTAGAGGCTGCCTGCAGTTCGTTGTGTGGGCTCCTTCAACGTGGCTTCTTACTGTATCAGGACTGCAGAGAGAGTCTGTCTTTCAGGGAGGCCTGAGTCCCTCTAAATGACTTTTGGTTAATTAAGTCCAATTCATTTGGATAATCTCTCTTTTGATTATACAGTTGACCCTTGAACAACATGGGGTTTGGGGTATCCCCCAGGCAGTCAAAAACCTTCATATAACTTTAGACTCCCCCCAAATTTAACCAGAGTAGTTCCTCAGTATCTGTGGGGGGACTGGTTCCAGGACCGCCCATGGATAACAAAACTCAGGGATGCTCCGGTCCCTTACATAAAATAGTTTTGAACAATGCATTCAACCAGCCCTCCCTGTCTGTGAATTCCCAACCACAGATGACAAAAATACCATTTTCCATCTGCAGTTGGTTGAATTC
Source organism: Lyroderma lyra (assembly GCA_004026885.1). Taxonomy (NCBI): domain Eukaryota; kingdom Metazoa; phylum Chordata; class Mammalia; order Chiroptera; family Megadermatidae; genus Lyroderma; species Lyroderma lyra. The sequence continues at coordinate 136,941 of PVJL010001219.1, read as the reverse complement.
TCAGATGGGAAATCCAGGGATTCAGAGGGCCGATTGTACTTATTGAAAAGAACCCACCTATAAGCGAACCCACGCAGTCCAAACCCATGTTGTTCAAGGGTCACCTGTAACTCTAAATCAACTTATTTGAGACTTCAGTTATGTTTGAAATCATTTCCGCTTTGCCATAGTCTTTCATTTAGAAGCAAATCACAGGTCCTATGAAGTTCAAAGAGGATGTGAGCACCAGGATCAGAACTCATGAGGCCCACCCTAAGGTCTCTCCCACGGTCTGGAAGACTTTTTTTAGTGTTATCTTCTAGAAGTTTTACTATTTTACATTTCACACTTAGTCTCATAATTTACTTGCAATAGATTTTTATGTGAGGTAGAGGTTAAGATTCATTTCTATTATATGTGAATAAACAACTGACTCAGTACAATTTATTTGTCTCATATCAAATGAATGTATATGTTTGCTTATTTTTCTAGATTCTGGTTTCTGTCATTGACCTATTTATCTCTACTGTGTCAAAATTACACTTTTGATTACTGAAGTTTATACTACATCTTGGTGTCTGGGTGGAGAAAATCCTCCAAATTTGTTCTTTGTTTGTCTTAGCTATTCTTTGCTTTTTTGTGTTTCCATGTAAATCATAGACTCAGCTTGTCAGTTTTGACAAAAATCTCTACTGGGACTTTCAGTGATAGTCCATTAAATTTACAGATCAGTGTGGAGGGTGTCAGTGACTTTAAAAATTGAGTCTTTCAGTTCATACAAGTGTTTTCTTCTTCTCCTGCTCCTCTTCCTCCTCCTCTTCCTCCTTCTCTCCTTTCTCTCTCCCCCTCCCTCTTTTCTTTCTTGGTCTAGTAAAATGTATCTCAGTCCTGTTTTATAGATTTCTGGATGGAAGTGTTGCATGTCTTCATTAGGTTTATTTCTCTAGAAAGTGAACCAGTAGTTCTCCATGTAGTTGAAACCTTTTTAATGGATCTCTAACTTGAAGATTAATAACCAGGAGGCAGGATTGAGAAAAGACATAGCATCCCTAAATTCCTCAGTCAGAGACTTAAAATATATTTTCATTCATTAAAATTGTGAGTGCTTAGAAAATTAGAGACCCCAGTACTCAAATATATGGACAAACTCAATTTAAAAACTAAATCTAACAGTAATTACACTGACAACCAGTGTTCCAATAAAATTTTACTGGCGAGGCAGGTGCTGAACTGGATTTGGCCCACAGGATATAGTTTGCTGGGCTCCCATTCCAGGGCATTGCTTAGAAATGACTGCAATCTCTATGCAGTCCATTTCATTATCAGTGTAGAATGGTTAAATGGTAAGCCTCTGAGTCACTGCAATGAGGAAGGATGTTTAATGATTTTTAGAAAATATAAAAACATCTATGTCTCTACTCAGATGGCAGTTTGGTTCCAGACCTCACCATTTGCAGGTTAGTCTAAAGGAGAAAAAAATAGCAGCAGGAATTGAGTATTTCTTGACCATATTGCACTAAGGATTTTTACTGCTATCTTTTTTAATGAGGTGGGAAAGGAAAATAAGATCCCTAATATATATGCATATTCATATGTAGATATATATATGCATATATTTGTGCTTGCAGTAATATAAAATAAAAATTCTCCTACATATTATGTACACTTGCATTGGCATAAATACTTTGAAAGCTGATTCTTCTCTTCTTTTTGAATATAATACTATAATACACTTATTATATTTAATTTGACTTATTTGCGATTGTAGGCATTATTAGCCAGTACAAATAATTTGAATTATGGGAATCTTGCTACACATTTTTGGGGGGTGCAGTGTTTTAGGATAATTACATCCAGAGGATACCAAGTTCTGAACTCTAAAGTGACTTCATTTGAAGCTTTTAAACATAAGGAGGACAATTTTATTACTCATTTAAAACATTATATATGTTTTAATTACAGATAATAAAAGAGGATTAATAGGGGTGGAGAAAGTACTTCCTAAGCCCAGATACAGCTATGGTACATAGAACGTGAATTCAAATACCTGGAGTACATGTTAGGATGAATAGATAGGCTATTTCCCAAGAATATCTATTCTAAAGCATTCTGGAGCCAATTTATTCTAAGGAAACACATGGTACAGTCTACTTATAGTCTAGAATTATTTGGTTAGCCATGAAATGAGGGGTATAATTTGTAATTTCTGCTTTTGGAATTAATTATTTTAAATTTAGCAACTTCCTTGACGTATTGATAAACCTTTTGCCCACCATGAGCCATTAATAGCTATCATGGAAAAGAGGATTTGTGACCAAATCAGTGTGGGGTACATGGGGTGCCAGCTCCCTCTGTTAGTGATTCACCCCATGCATGAACATATGTAGAACATTTCTATTCTGAAGTGCTAGTGTTGTAAGAAAAAAAGTTTAGAAAACAGCTATTTTAATCCATAATTTATTTTCCCATTGTTTTTTAGAGCCACTTCTTGTTTCTGACATTTTTAATCAAAACAGTTGTGTTTATTTCTGTCATTTTGTATAGACTTCTAGACCTGGCTAACTTGAAGATAATTTAGGGAGAGAAATTTATTCTTCTCAGTATGGTGATTCTTGCTTAGTGGAAGACATTAGAGGCAAGTTAAATTTTGTATTTTTTATCAGCAGTGTTAAAAGTGTATTGACAGAGAAATTTATCAATCCAGAAAACACACTGTTATTAGTGGCTTAGTTAAGTACTGTACAGTACTTTTCATTTTTATGTTTTAAAATTTATGTAAATAATCTAGGAAAAACTGCTCCTTGTTAAAAAATGTAACAATTCAGAAACTTTTAGAACAAAAAATAAAAATTTACCACTCTCTAAAGATAATCTCTGTTAAACAGTTTGCATTCTTTGGGGGCCTTTTAAAATATTTATTTTTTGGCTCTTGAGTTTTATTACACATGTAGAAAGATGTCCCCTGTCCTACAATTTTAATTAAAATAATCATATATTCTATCCTTAAACAGGGTGACCAGAAGTCTGAAAGTCTAAGTAAATATCCATAATAAATGGCTTATTGATATTGTGTTACAATAAATATGTTCAGTGACATTCATGATAGGTTCAATGTGTTGTCCATCATTAGTGCTCCATGGTTCAATGCACTACAAAATTGCAGCAAATGTGGTGCTCTAACATGGGATTTCCATAAGTTGTTGCCTATCTCTCTGTGATGTACTGATTTATATCTGATTTTCACTGGATAAATCTGTGCCTTTAGCCTATCTCAGAAGGTTCGATCAAAGAGGTTCGATTTGTGAACATATTTACATTACATTTAATATATATATTTAGTATATTATATAAATCTTTATAATATTTAATATATTAAATGTTAATACATTAAATATAAATAATACATAGAGTAGAGATAATCAGGGTCTGGCACAGATAATGCCCCAGTGAACAGAAATGGTTTGTCGCCCTCTGTAATGGCATTTGTCTAACTCAAATATTTATACCTGCTGGGTAAGATACGGCATCAGGACTTCACTATACTAATAATCTTAAAATGTCTCACAGAAGAAATAATTGTATTTTACTGATTTATACTACTTCAAAAAGGGCATTACTTCTACCAAACCCTGTATTTAAATATGTATATATTTAGATATGTGTATCTCTCCAAACTTTATGACCAGCCTGTACTTTTGTAGAAAAAAAATTTTATGTTTATCTATTTAATCCATCTAGAACTGAATTTTATATATGGTGTGAAGATAGAATCTGCTTTTTTTTTTTTAATGAATCATTAGTTATTCCAATACCCTTTATGGAACAGTCCATATGGGAGCTATGTGTACCCCTCCTAACAGAGAAGATAAAGATTTCTGAGTCATCCACAGAGAGCTGAAAGCTGGAGCCATGAAGGCAGTTGGGGTCCGCACGGAAAGGCGTAGATACAGGGGAGCACAAAGCATGTGCTCCTGTGGAGGGAGAGAGGAAGGAAAGGAGCGAACTGAGTGGTAGGGAGGAGGCAGAGCAGCAGCATGGACGTTACGGACTGGGACAGTCACCTGAAGGGGAGAGGGCAGTAGTAATTACTGGGGACACCAGAGCCAGCCGTGAAATTGGATATATCCGTCCTGCAGTTCATTGAATTCTGTGGTACAGAATTTGGATTACTTTGGATTTTCTTCAGTTTGGTTCATTGTTTCCATCCAGGGATATAGATAATTATAAATTAACTCTAGACATGGTCTGCTCCTGGGTAGTAAAGTGAAATTTTCTAAAACACATTTTAAAATGTCATGTCATTAAAATTGTATTTGTATGGTGCCTTTGAAAAGTATTTTCAGTGAAAACCCAGTTAACGGACAATGATATATGTAGAAGAGCTTTTGACTTAAGTGACCCATAAAAATAAGAGATGTGCCTTGTATATGTGACATGTGGTGGCTAATTCTCATTTATTTGGGAAAACATGGCACAAACTTGGCTAGGACTCTTCGCATCACCATGTTGGTCTGCACCCACTATAGTGCTATAAAAGATATTTCACATTTGCTAATTCTTTGTTTTTACAAAGTAGCCATTTCTGTGGCCTATTTGTGGCTTTCCCCCTGTGTTTTCCCCTTCAAAAAGAGGTCAAGAGAGGGAGTGAATTTGTCCTGGTTTAGTTGGTACATACCGTTTGGTCATCCTGTAGACATGACACAGGGCGATAATCACTAAGTCCCTGACCACACAGCATCCCACTAACCTTTCCCAGCTACCCTGGAAAGCAGTCAGTCTGCAAAGGACAGAGCAGTGTGTGCAGCTCTGCTCGGTGGCTGTGCCCTGGCCGAGGGTGCATGGTGCCAGGACCCAGGGCAGCTGGTCCATAACAAGACTCAGCGTTCACTGAGAACATCATCAGAAATGTTGATGTGACACCAAGGGAGCTGCCTTTGGTGATGAATGAGGGTTATTGTCTGTGGGCAGACATGGCACATGGCCGTGTGACAGGGCAGCTCATTTTGATTCAAGGTATTGAGTGTCCCTTGAAGCTAGGAAGATCAGCAGTGACAGGCCCCAGCCTGGAGCCTGCAGTCAGAAGGCCGGGCTTGACCGGCTAAGCCCTCTGTTCGGGGCAGACTGCAGTTTTTTAAAAAGCCATATCCATAAATATGGAAAGCAATATTGCCATCACCATTATAATCATATATGAAGGAAGATGCACATCCATAAATCATGCTAATGAATGCCAGCTAATGGTGATGTACTGAGTGCTGTATTCCATAAATGTCTTGCTCTATCTGCTTATCTTGATTTATTTTCTTCACAGCCCATCTTTGCCAGATATTTTATTATATGTATTTATTGTGTTATAGATTGCTGCCTAGGCCCTACTGAATAGAAGTCACAGGGGCTAGGGTCTTCAAACAGCCCTGTTTCCTGCTGTCCCCAGTGTCAGGAACAGTGCCTGCTCAGAGTAAGCCCTCAATGCACCGGGGCTGTCTGGAGAAACCCAGCCATCAATGCCTCTATCTTTCGTACTACATGGCTGGATCCGGACAGCCCTCATATATGTTGGTTGAAAAAAATGTAAAAATTTAGTGTGGTATATTTCTAGTGATTTCCCGTAACAGAGAGATTCAAAACATCAATTTAGAATAAGGAATGTCTTCATTAAGTGAACAGGACTTTTCTTCAAAGCAATTTCTAAATAGCTGAGTTCTACAGTATTCAAAACGTACGATACCGTATTTCTGATGGACTTACCGGTTAGCATTAACGATTTACCTGTCAACTAATTGTTCCGTGGGTGCTGGTTTTGACAAAATTCCCTCCTCCCCTCTCCTTCCCTCCTGTCTCGCCTCCAACTCACTATCAATACATTGAAAACAAGTGTCAAATGACCTATATCCTTTCATAGATTCGGTGTGTATGTTTGTAAAAAAAAGTGGAAAAATATGAATTTTCTTGGGTAGAGAAAGCAAAATGTTTGTAATTACTTTAGGTGGAAGTGGTTTGGGCTCTTGGCTTGGAGGTGTTGGAGCAGAGAGGGGATAAACCCCTGTAAGGCCTGGCAAAGCTGGCAGCTGTGCCTAAATGATCCCTGGTCTGCGAACATTAACAGACAAGCAAACAACTGTTCAAACAACCATTGAGAGAGAGAGAGAGAGAGAGAGAGAACAAACAAAAAACAGATCACAAGACCCCATTCTGGAGGTCCATTTGTGGCAGTACTAAACTCCATATTGAAAACCAAACAGCTCCCCACGTGATACTCACGTACATAAAGTATTAGGAACCTAATAAGGCTAGGATTCAAGTTTCAGATAGAAAGTTGGACCAGACCAGCCTTTCTTGGACCAGGTGAGCCTTGTTCAGGTATCACCTGAGAGCACTTGTAAACTATTTAGTCAAGCCTTTTCCCACTGGGAATTCTATTTCAGTTTCGTTGAGTGGGGCCCAAGAATCTTTTTCCACTTTTTAATTTTTAAAAAAATAGCCGTACGATTCCAGGTGATTCTTATTTTCAGGTCTGTTTGGGAAGCCTTAACCTGGAAGACCTTGAGGTCTGGCCCAGTCCTCAGATTCTATGGTTATTCAAAAATGTAATTCTCCACTTTGTGTGTAGATTCAGTCTTTAAATCATAGACAGTGGTTTATAATTTGGGTAGTTTAGGCTTGGCTTGGAAACACTTGAACAAATCTCACTATGGAATGGCATGCCCTGTGGATCACTGGGCCCAGTAATGCTTTGCATTTGTTTGTGAGCACACTCATTCTGCAGTGTGCAAAGGTTAACTGCAAGAGCTAGAGAATAATAAATAAATAATAAAAAAGCGTGCTGTGTGTAATCCAATCATTCAACCCCATAAAACTACCAGTGTGAGTTCTTCAAAATACGTTTTAACATATTGAAGAGTAGTCATGGTCCTACAACTTGAACTACCCCATGAGCTAAAAAACAAATAGCCAGGACTCAGAGCAGAAATTCCCAGAGATGGTTCTGCTCCAAATTTTCTTTTTATTTATTTATTTTTAGTATGTATTTCAAGTGGCTTAAACAGAGAATTTTAATCAAGAAAACAAGGTTCAGAGCCCTGTTTGCTTCTCAGATGTTGTACTCTATGGTCCAGTAACTACTTTAATGAGTTGTAATGCTCCAAGATGTTTCTAGTTCCTTTACATCCTTAACTCCGTCAGCATTTATTTCTGCCAGACCTTCACAATGAATTCTGTTTCCCAAAATGGATAATTTTTAACGAAGAGCTTTGTGAAAGATTTTATTCCTATTCTACTTTTTAAGGTGGCTAATTTAAGGTATAAGCTATTCTTAACCCCAAGTAGGATTGAACTAATTTTTTCCCTACCCATCTTGCATAGTTATGCATACTGCAGGAGTCTTTGGATAATTTATCTTATCTTAACAGACAATAATTACAGAAATAGGAAATTTTGTAATTTGAAAGAGCAGTCAAGATAGTTTATTATAGCTATCTTGTTGTAGTATTCTCTGTTTTCAGTATGAGGAATGAGATACCGAAGAACTAAGTGACTTGCTCAAGGCCATTTAATTCAAGGAAAGCCAATGCTAGTACCTGGGCATTCAGAAGCCAGATTCTAAGTGCTTTCCAACCCATATATTGACTTCTGGTGCTATTCAAAAAGATCATTAGGGTTATTTGTAAAACAAAGCATTTCTGCTTATATACTAGCGCAAATACACTTCCAAGCACACACGGTGATAATGTCCATAATAATACACACCTACATGTAGTAATAAAATGTCTCTGCAGACTCAGAAACGATTTTCTTCAAGCCGTATGTGGCTTCATGTTTGCTCCTCTTTTCCTTGCTTCCTCTTCTCCTGTCCAACCTTTATATCGAAGTTCGAGCATTACCTCCTTGGAGGACCCTTCTCGGAATGTCCACGTCAGGTCAGGAACAGTCGTTCTGAGCTCTCTTAGCACCTTTTAACCTGCCGACACAGCACTTCAGCAGCTGTAAAGTTGTTCTGATCTGTGTGATTACTTAATTAATGTCTGCCCATCCCCCACGCTAGACTGACTGTAGCCATGTGGGGACTGGGGCACCTTCTGTTGCCCATGATTGTCCCCCAGTGCCTTGCTCAGTGTCTGGAACACAATATATTCTTAGGAAGCATTGGTGGCATGAATGAAGGAATGAGTGAAGTGTGCCTTATCCTAAAATGCATCTGTATTTGAAGTTATTGTTTTGTTTCCTTCCTTCCTTCTAGTATCACATTTATGAGAACGAGTTTTAGTCTGTGGTTTCTCTGCAAGTTCATTCTGCTGCTCGTGAAATAGAGTGTGCTCACACAGCAGGCTTTATTGTAAGCACTTCCAAGTGGCCCCAGGCTGGGGCTCACTTCAATGGGGTGTTCCAGGACAGGCTGAAGTGCAGGAGCACCAAAGCCATCGTCCTGATGTGCTGGAGCTGAAGAGAAGGAGGGAGGAGACTGCGCTTGATGGCAGGAGTGAGGTGCTCCACAGGTCCCAGCAGAACTTCAGCCAGTGACCGTCGCTCAGCATTGCTCAGGACGGACCTTCACCGTTTTCCCAGTCCGGAGCGGCCGTGCTCAATGCCTGGAAACAAGAGCTTCTGTGGTTCTTCCTCAGGGCTCATGCAATGGGAAGCCACACTTTTGTCTTGGGTGTGGGGAGGTGGCCATTTGCTCAGAGGATTTGGGAAACTCCATGGGGACTATTGAGCTAAGCCACAGAGACCCCTTGAGTTGATCAAGGTGGATGAGTCCCTAGAAAGGGGATGAAGAAGCCAACGTGAACTAGGTGACTGAGGAAGGGGTGAGGGAAGGGCTGGCTGTGCCCTTGCCACTGAGATGGGGGTTGGCAGAGGATGCCCTTCTGTACAGCCTGGTTCCAAGCGAAGGGCCGGAGGAAGGTCTGTGAAGAGAGTCCCCGGAGAGCCTGAGGCTGACAGACTGCTGCCTGCCCAGATCCATGCGCGCGGTCTCTGGGTGCCACCCATACTCTTCAGGCCGCTTGCCTGTGAAATACCATCCCCTGTGGTTCTGCCTTGAGTGCACATGTGCTTTGGATAAAAGACGAGGTCCCTGCATTCTAGGATGAGATTACTGGAGGAGGACAGCCATCTGTGCAAGGAATTACAGGGATTTCACTGAGAAGGTGAACCATGGACTGGACGGCAAGGACACACCCCTCCTCATTATGGACTGTGAAAGTTAGATTCCACAGCTTAGACATAGAAGGTGCTCCTGCCACATGGAGACAGTGAAAAAAAATCTTGATATTCTGAAGACAAGGTTGGCTTGTGTTCCCCGGGGGGAGTCACACGGGCAAGTTAAGTTACACATCGATCTCCGTGCTGGACTCTTGGTGCTTCCACACTCTCCGTGAAGCCTCGTGAGAGCTTACAGCCTGATCGGACCTGTGCCATGGAGAAGTACCGAAGTCCTCCTCTCCGGACTGTCACAGGGGGTGGGTGGCCGTGCCCCCTCCCCGGGTGGTGGTGGCACCCTGTAGCACACACATAAGAGTCCCTGTCCTAGGCCAGTCACCTCCCACTAGGCACAACAACCTTAAGCACAGCACAGGGCAGGCACTCAAAACCCTGTCCACGCTTTGTCCCTTCAACACCATAAGGGTCCTTCTCGTTCATCCTGTGTCCTTGTCCTTGTGTTCTCAGCCGTCTTCATTCACATTTTCTCTTGGCGTTCCCCATAAAGCTCTGAATACTTTTCATCCGTTTGTTTTGTGGACTCCCTGACCTGGTCCTCTTCCTGTCTGTCAGGTGTTGGCACCTCGGGTTCCGCCCTCTGTCTGTCTACACTGTCTCTGACTGCTCTCAATCCCCCCATGGCTTCACCTACCACCCAGACGCCCACAGATCCCAGTTTTCTTCTCCTGCTCTGGGTTTTATTGAGATTTTACTTAAAATGGTGTGTGAGATGTGGTCATTTCTCTGAAAGGTATTTTAACTTAGTTGCTATAAATTGCATATTTTAATAGGAAATAAATACTTTCCATAGGTCTGTGTTTATGCAAACTATTTTGATTTTTATTTGAATTTAGAATATAAAAAATTTGTAGTTTATTTCAGTCATAATTATGTTAGATAGTTAATGTGTGCATTTTTTATTGGTAATAAAAATCTTAATATTGAAGTCAAGATTAAAAGCCACTTAGGGGAATATGGAAATACTAATTAATAGCATCTTAGTCCTTACATTTATAGAATTATTCTTTGAAATTACCTTGTCTCAAAAATTAAAGCATAAAATGAATTTATAGATATTCCGTTTTTAAAGCACTTTTATACATAGAAAAAAATAGCCACTTACATAGGCACAGACTTTCCTTATCAGGAAGACAAACGTTTCCTCCGTAGCTATCTGTAAGTATAGTTACCTGGGGGAAGTGGAGGACTGCACGTTCCTTTGTCTCTGGATACATGAGGAGTTTTTCTTTCTTTTTCAGTATAAAATGAGTGACAGCCCTGAATTTTCTGTCAATAGTTAATCCCTCTGAAGGTAGATTTCAGAGGAAAAGTGACTTGAATTATTCAAATAATCCAGGAAAATCATTTTTTATATAAAATACTTAGTTTAAACCATCCAAAGTTAGACATCACTTTTTCTCAAAGGTTATGACCTTAATTTCTTTATTTCTTGTTATTTTTTTCAGTTACCCACCAAGGATCTATGCATAGAACCCAAGCTAAGGATAAGGTCACGACATAGGTCAGGCATTCTGACCCGGCATCGCCACCTGCTGAAACTATAAAATGACACATACTGAAACATTCAAACCATAGTTATGGTGTCTCCATAAATCACAATATATAAGACACATTAAGTGTCATGCAAACATGCAAAATAGCACAGTTCTGGTTCCTCAAAATTGGTGAAGCAAGTCTGTCTTAGCTCCAGGTGCCCACTTGATCACAGTGACAGCCTTGAAAACAAATCATGATGTGGCCAGAGCCATCTGTGCAGCACTGCAGAGACCCACATGGAATCCACCGAAGGGAGGAGCCCAAGCAAGGCCACCTGACCACCCGCACGTCCTTGGGCCCTGCCGCACCGAAGCCTCGGGATCGAGTTACCTCTACCTGCACATCTGGATCTGTTTATGAATCATCCCCAGAGGGATATTTGGCCAGCTCAGCTGTCTGGGGCAGCCGTAACTGAAGGAGTCTCAGAGCACATGCAATTTTAAATCTGAGAATACCCAGGCCTGACAGTGTATACAGATGGAATGGGATTGGCTGGTTTACTCAGAGAAGCGATGTCTTCACTGGCTGGTGGTGCTGCCCACATAGCAAGGTTAGGAAAGTAAAGGTAAAGCATTAGAGAACGAGGAGTCCTGGGTGAGGAAGTGCAGACTTCATAGCCAGGAGCTAAGATACCACAAAGTGGAGAGAAGAAACATTTCTGAAGTGGGTGAATTTAGCTACATGGCTCGGTTTCAAATTCCAGCTCTCATGAGCTTGGGGAAATTATTTACCCTCTCTTTGCCTCAATTTCCTCATCTCTAAAATGGTAATAAAAACAGTCTTCACCTACGAGGGTTGTTGGGGGATTAATGAGTTAATAAGGTGGAGCACGTAGAACACAATGAAGCACGTGGTAAAACTGGTCAGCAGTTTCGAGCCCTTGTTAGTTGCAGTGATACACGTGCTTACATATGTCATGCCTGAAAAGGTCACTGCTTCACCTTGAACACTAGCCACAGGGCATACAGGCCCTGGGGTGCCGTGTGCTGACCTGCAGTAGTCTTTGAGTGTACCTCTGTGTTTGAGGAATTGCCAGACTAAAAGCAGATCACCTTCCAGAGAACAAGGAGGTATTGGAGTCCTGAGTGCAAGGCTACTAAATCCTGCACAGTTCAATAATATTTTAAGGTATTTTTGTGGGAAATGCCCCCGCCCCCCACCACACACAAACGTTGCCCTCTTACTGCATGGCACATGTTCTGTTAAGCACTTGACGTGTTTAATTTTACTTCGAACAATCCTGTTAAGCAAACCCAATTATTATTTTCATTTTAAAGATGAAGAATCCAAGGTTTGGGTGAGTTAAGGTTACTCAGGATCAAACAGCTGATAAATGGGATAGCCAGAGTTTGGCCCGTCTGCCTGACTCCAAAACCAATGCTCTTGACCGTTGTGCTTGGGAGCACAAGACAGCGGTCGAAGAGAGGCCAGGACAGCCAGCACTGCCTGTCACGCTCTGAGGAGGTTACCACATCGTCTGTAGTCTGTAAGATGAGAATTATGAAGCTATGTCCTTTATGTCCCAGGGTTGAAATTTCACAGTCACAAATAAGAACATACAAACAGTGGAGCTTTGTTTCCTGTATCTCAGCTCAACTCTCTAGGCCTCATTCGTGTTCATGGTGGGGAATGACAGACACCTCACATCTGCCAACGAAAGGCCCACCCAGCGTCTTCTGCTTTATAACGGCATCTTTTAGGTGAATATTTATTTGATTCAAACTTCCTATTAAAGGTAGCTTTAAAGCAATCAATGCCTGAGAGAGCCACAGGGAATTAAAATTGCATGGTTGCATTATTTTCAAAGTATTAGTCATAACGTATATATATCTTGGTTAATGTTTGTTTTCTGAGTAGATTTCCCTTTTGTGATCCTCAGCTTTCATAAAATTTTTACTTAATTGTTCTAGTACGATTTCAGTTGTGGTTTGGACAAGACCATTAAATGGGAAACAACAAATTTCTCTACCCCAGGATGGCAGTGGCACTGGAATTTTAAAAGAAAGAGAAGTCGATTTCTGGGAGAAGGGAGGTGGGACCTGACGTCCAGCTGCCCATCTCTATGTGAGTAACCTCCCAACCCAGTGCCGGGGGTTCGGGAATGAATTTTGTTAATAAAGGGGATTACTTGTTTCCAGAAAAATTTAGTGCTTGGCAATATTTTTACTGTTTTTCTGACTGCTGATGTTATTTGTGGTTCTACCTGTGTGTTGCACTGTCTGTGGAGTGCAAAATGTGTACCATTACACAGAATATAGAATACTGTTATAGAAGAGATTTCCTATGGAGGGTCATCCATCACCTAGGCATTCTGTAGGGGTTTAAATCTTATTATGTTGTTAAAGGTGACATTTCATTGTGGTTTATACCTGGCATTCTGTTGAAAGTCAAACATTAACGAGAACTGGGAGAAAATTGTGGCCTGTTACGTTTGCAGAAGTGTGTTTTTCCGATGATGAAAAGGAAATTCGAGGACCTCTGTGTAAACTGTCTCCAAAATGCTAGCATCTGTTTTCGAAATGTTTAGTGGTGCTCTCCCGTCACCCGTATCCCTACTTGCCTCTTTCCCACTTGCCACTGCTCCTGACCTAGTGGGGGTAGGAGGGAATCTTGTTTTCCCTTTTACACTTGACTCAACCTGTCACTTCCGACACTGTCCCCACCATCTCCATTTTCTACAGAAACGAGATGGGGCAAAAGGAAAACACAGGGCGAGCAGGGTTGCCTCTCTGGAGATGACCTGAACATTGCATTCCTCATTTCTGCTCCTATCTCATCAGCCAGTGTGTCAGTAGCCACACCTCCCTTTGGGAAGGCTGGGAATGTCGTTGCTATCCGGGTGGTCACATGCCAAGTAGAAATGTTGTGAATTTGATTACTATGAGAAAGAAAGGGAGATGTACTGGGTGACAATGTGTTGTTACTGCCTCAAATGAGCTATTGAAGGTAAACATCTGGTAGGCAATACTTATTATAAGGAAGTATGAGAGGACGGCTGGGGACCCACAAATCCTCTATGCTTGGGGGAGTTAGTTTTGGGGTGAATTTGTAAGTTGGTTCATGGATTCATTTAGTTTAGGATTTTGATATGCATATTTATAGTCTGAGGTACATTTATTGATCAGATAGAAATTATGCAGCAAGTGCTGTTTTTTTTTTCTTTTTGGTTATTGAAGCTCATTGTGGGATTCATAATTCATTTTTCATAATATGTGATCTTGTCCAGTCATTATTTATTTTTGTGATCCTATCTCCTATTTCTGATAGCCTTTTCAATTAAGATCTGCGTTGATGAAAGGACAAAAAGTCTAGGAGTGTTACTGGTATTAGACAAGTGTATTTACTTCATTCAACATGGATAATATTGTCAAACTCTGAAAAGAACTTAATCATGCACTTATAAAAGGTCTCAAGGTCTTGTATTTTGCCTTTGATCAAATAGTGGGGAAATGTATTTACTCCTGTTAATGCAAATCTAAATGCTGTTGGTGGGAATTCACAAAAATTTGATAAGAATTTGAAATGAAGGCTGTATTAGAAGTGCAGTGTGCACCATGATAAAAAGTGCAATGGTGGTTTTGACATTATCATTTCTGGCTGATGTTAGAAATGGTGCCAAAAAGAGATTTTTTTTTTGACACTTAAAATATTATAAGAATGATGGATTACATCTACTTGACATTATCATTTCTGATGATGCTGATCTCCTCAATTTTAATTCTGGAGGGTAAGATAAAAGGTGAGTCTTTTTAGAAGATTAAAAACATACTTTAAATCTTATTTCTCTAGGCTGAGTGGAGTGAAGACTTGAGAAATTATGTGGAAAAGTCAGCAGTATTTTAAGATTGCTTTACCATGTTTATACTGCTACCTTCCTTACTTTTCATGTGGTATCATGAGGGTATTATCATTGTTTCCATTTTGCAGAAGAATGAAATGATATTATTCTAAGTTCCAATAATTTAAGTTAATATGTATTTTAGTACTATTATGCTTTCAATGCTAAACTATATTCTCTGCTCGTGGAGCTCAACAACTTGGCATTAGTCCATAGTAATGATAAAGTACAGTCAAACAATAAAACCCAATAATAACAAAGGCCAGTAACAAGTGCACAAATGCTAACTAACAACATGTTAGTTGAGATGAATTGCAACCTGTTAATTGGGTATTAATTATAGTGACTAATCAGCATAATCTTTATGGTGTATATGTACCCTTAGTAATGGTAAGCACTCAAAAGATTTCCCTTGGAGTTCATAGGTAGTATTGCATTTAAACTTTGTGAAATTTACATAAATGAAAATGATTTTTCCTCTGAAATCACCAAATCAGCTATAAATTATTTGGTAAGCCATAGAGGCATTTGGAAAACCACACATTTAGAAACCTTGGATTGGAACAGTCTTAACCATAGACCCTACTAAGATCTTGACTGTAAATGGTTATTTATTAATGACACATTATATGCATTCACTTCTCTTCCAAAATTTCACATGCACTTAAAGCCTACACAAAAGTACAAAATAAGTAAGACAAAGTCAATTAAAAAAAAAAATAAAACTACATTGATGACATAAAATGTACTTTTTAATATTGATACTTAGGTGTACTATTTCAGTGTGCTCTGTACTTTAAATATACTTTATTATTTTTGAAAACCATGATCAAAATTTTGTGATCCAATGATTAAAAGGGATTGGTCTCATTTCAGTTTATTTATTTATTTATTTATTTAAAATTTATTTTTATTGTTAGACTTATTGGGGTGACATCTGTTAGCAAGGATTACATAGGTTTCAGGCATACAGTTCTACAGTGCATTGTCAACTTGTTGTATAATAAGTTCACCAGCTAATGTGACTTCTCTTTCCATCACCATATATTTAGCTCCCCCTCCTTCCTCTCCACCCCTTCCCCCTTCTCCCTCATTTCAGTGTATTGTGATACTTGCTTCAAATGGATTGTTTTTAACATTTTAGAGGTGATTCTGCACAAAGTTATACAGATCCCAAAAAAGGAAATGTATCTTGGGCCATATTTAAAATTTTTGATAAAAATTATCAGGCTTACTGGCCAATTACACAAATTTGTTGTATAAAAAGACCTACTTTCTTGATATTTGTTTGTGCTTTCTATAGTAGTGTGACATTTAATCTATGGTTTCTTCATAGGAGGCTTTTCAGGACACATATTTTGTAAAGTGAACTTTGTTAGAATGATGCAATCTGTGAACTCACCCAACTGGTCACTCGTGAATTGCAATATGCCGTGGGATACATGCAAAGTATGAGTGAAAGTACTATGGATGTTCACACTGCTCTTAGCTCAGAAGGTCACGTGATTCAGAATTAATGTCAAAGCCACATGTTAACCATCAGTAAAGCCTAGTTTCTTCTTCTTCTTCAATTAAATACACAAAAGAGTGTATCTTAATAATTTCTTCCCATGCTAGTAAGTATCATTTTGCACACCTCCTGGAACGTGTGCATTCTCATTCTGGAGACCACTTCCTTTATCTCTGCTGACTGCTGCATACTGGGAACGATTTAGGCCTGGGAGTAGCTGTCCTTAGTAGCCAATCCATAAGCAAATTGTAGGAGAGAAAGGTGATTATCATTTGCCACTCTTCCCTTCTTTTATTAATAGAATTTGGCATGATTTTTAGCAGGGCATGTGGTCCACCCAGCTACAAACTACATTTTTCCACTTGTCTTGCAACATGTGAGTGTGGTCTGGACCTTGAGATGTGAGTAGAAGTGATGTTTGCGACATCCAGGTCATGGACTTCGAAGGAGGCCTCTTTGCACTCCACTTGTTTCCTCTTCCCACTGAATTGTAAATGGCAGCCCCAGAGCATCAGAACTGCAACCACTGATGGAAATCAACTGTCGAAGGTAGCAGAGCCATCTTTTCATGGATAGTTATGGAAAAGAGAAAGAAACTTGTATTTATATGATCCGTGGTATTTTGTGTTTTCTTGCTACTGCAGTCAGCCTGTTTATCCTAGTACAGGTTCACATTTGCTTGGATGACAGAAGTATTTCCAAGGGACAACATTTCCTGGTAGCTTCCTCACTAGCACCTAGAACCAAATGCAGGTGGATTTTTGACTCACCTGTTCTATGTTGGACCACAGATGATAGAAGCAGAGCAAAGGGTAAGGATATGTTTAGATGATACTAAAGACAGTAAGAGCTACTGCTATTTATCAAGCACTTAACTGGTGTTTAGAATGTTCAATATGTTCTCTCATTTTTAATCTTCAGAAAGCTTTACGAATTTGCAATGGTTATTCCTATCTTACAGATAAAACATGTTTGCCCAGAGGGTTTGAAGGCAACACAATTACCAAAAGACAAAATCTAAGAATCCAAGATCTCTGGTTTCATTCCATTCTGACTCTGTCTTTCTAGATTTATTTTATTTTATTTATTTATCTTTTGGAAGACTTGACTTACTTACGATGTGAGTTTTCCAATCCACAAACATGGTATGTCTTTTCATTTGTTTATGTCTACAATGTTTTAAAGTTTACTATGTAAAGACCTTATATATATGTTACTAGATTTATTTCTAGGAAAATGATTTCTTAAAATTAGTTTTTCCTTTTTTATCTTTATTAAATGTATTGGGGTGATATTGGTTAGTACAATTATGTAGGTTCCAAGGGTACAATTCTATAATACATCATCTATATATTGTGTTGTGTGTTCACCATCCAGACTCAGTTCTCCTTCCAGCACTATGTATTTGACCCCCTTTTCCCTTTCCTACACCGCCCCCCCCCCCCACACACACACAGTTTAGTGGTTTCTAGATCTATTTTTAAAAATAAACAAAGCCATATCTTGATGGGCAGAGAACGCTAAAGTTTTGCCAAACATTTTAACAAAGGAGATTTCTGACTTTTTAAAAGATACTGAAGCTATGGTTGTGAATCTACTCTGTAAAGAAACAGGAAGTTAGAATATTTGGCATATTTAGGGTATTTACTCCATCAAGATTCATCAAGCTTGACCTGAATACTTGGTCAGTATGATCTACTCTTGAGATCATCATCACATATAAAAATGTTGGTAGGACTAACCCAAAAGGAAACTTTGATTCATGTCAACTGCATCAGTTTTCACAGGGTAGGATAACTCAAGGGACCTACGAGATTCTCCATGGTACATTCACTAAAGCTTAAGTAAAGGTAACAGTACGGTACAGCAGGAGCGGGGAAAGCACAAATATCAGAGAGGGACAAGACTTCCTGGTGTGGCTCCCAGGTTCCTTTCTCAGTCACACAGGATGTGCTTTGTCTTTGGATTATGAGCCACCAATATATGTGCAAGTTTCCTTTATTTCAGGGAGATCAGAGTCCTGGGTGAGGAGGTGTCTTTTATTACCCTCTGGCCATGGATCTCAAACCAGGCTTTATGACAAGGCTCAATGACAGAAACCAAGAGAACACACAGAAACCAGGTGCAAGCCACTCATCTGTATATTTTCTATAAAGGATGCCAATAAGCTGGCACAGGTTGCCGGCTGGTCGGTCTTGGACTTCAGCTCAGGAGTATATTCATCACTGGTTAGTACATTTCATTTAGGGTTGGCCAAGGGTCAGCACATAACTCAAAGCATGTCTGGAAATAAACATAGGGTAGCAACAGATGAGCTGAAAGTAATCCTGTTTTACACTTTCACACCTGCCCCCGCCCTTGGTCAAGCTTTCCTAATTATAAACGGTCATCATTATTCTTTCTGAATTTTAATGATATTTATAGAACTGAAAAAGCAGAAATATAAACACCAAACTATTAATCATTTGCACTATTCAGTGAAGTGTATGTATTGGTTTAAAGAAACATTTCGGCTTTTCAGATATTGCAGCACAAAATTGTTTGTAATTACATATGAGCTTGACAACTCTTTTTATTTTGTCTCCACTGCCTAAAAAGGATCATTAGAATACTATTAGACCATGCTGAGAGGAGCAGCAGAGAGACGGTCCGGGTTAGGGATGCGCCGAAAATTGTAATGTGTGAGCATCCTAGTCAACGTGTGGAGCATTATGCCATGGTGTCTAAAAGAGGCAATAGGAGAAAAATCAAGACTTGTTTGTCACAAAGGAGATGAGGGAAGCACGTGGGGAAAGAACTCAACCATGGGACCATAGTTCAGGAGCAGTGCTCTTATTCCTTTGACCACTGCAGAGCAAGGTGAGATCTCAGGAATATCAGGCAATACATCAAGATTCACTAGTTCCAATTTGGTTACAAGAAGGGCTTGGTACCTATAGCTCAAGTGGGATACCAGAGAATTCATTAATTTATTCATTTACTTGTTCATTCATTTTTACTCATTCAATAAATATTTATTGAGCACCTACTATATCTCAGAAATTATGTGCAGAATACACAGGATTGAACAAGACAGACAAAATCCCTGTTCTCAAAATTTATATTGTCATGAACAACCAAGGAAAGGGTCCTTTGATTTTAGGTGGCTGTCTCCTAATGTAGAGCGCTTTAATTCTTCCCCAATAAGAATAGCATTGGTTCTTGAGTTCAAGGAGGGCTTAGCATCCTGAGGTTGGGGTTTGGAGAGATGTGCCAGCTGCAAGTCAAGCAGACCCCTTAACTGCCTACGTCTTCAAAATGGATGGCTAAGAAATTATATAGTTTTTTATTGAAAATCTAAATTCCTGTAGAAAATTCAGGCTCCTAAAACTTACTGCCATAATAAAAATTGTGTCTTGATGTAACTAGTTATTTCAATATTCCTCTTGAGTTTGTTATTATAGATCTAAACTGAAATGAAGTTCTGACTGAGAAAATGCATAAGATTTTGTTCCATTAGCGGTAGTCTTTAAAGTAGATGTTTAACAAAGACTGTGCTCAGGCCTTACGGATCCGTTATAATACTCAGACCTTAATATTGGCTTTCTGCCTCTTCCCTCAATGTGATAAGTACTTACTATAATTCAAGCTCTATGGGTTAAAAGATTCAAACTTAAAGATAAATATCTTCTATCAACTACAGGAATATAGCTTTCATGTTATCTCACTCTCTGGAGCTTTCATAGGCTGACGTATTTATTTTATTTTACCTTTTTTTTTTAAAACACCAAAATAGCACCATTTCATGCAGTTACACTTGATAACAGTAAAAGCAGAAACTTCACTAGCCAACCACATTTCTTGTTGCTCAGTGGTGAGGGAAAAAGCCTTTATTTCCATTTCATTAAAACGTTGACTGCTACTTTGCTCTCTTAAAGAAATAAAATAAATTCTCATGGAATTAGCTGGCAGGCTTTAAGGCTCTTATGTAAATTGGTAGCAGAGCTTAAGCAGTTATAAAAGAAGCTGATATCTATGTTAAATATGAAAAACTCAAGTGCTTTGACTTACATACGTGTATGTGGCTGCATTTAAAGGTTGAACACAAACCAGTGGCTTTGTTAGGAAAAAAGTGAGGTTTATGGTGTATTTGCGATGAGCAGAATGAAACCAGTGTCTTTGAAAATAAAAATTTAAGTCAAAGAAAGATAAAAGAAATGCATTGGGGTCTTAGAAAATATACTGGAACAACAGTAGATAATTATATAATAATCAAAATATCAAAGGTATAAAATGAAGGCACCAGGTGAGGAACAGTGTACCCATGACAACTTGGATAGTCCTATTTTCCTTTGTTAAAGATAGTGATTAAATCCGTATTAATAGCTCCTTGTCATAAGAAAGTCATCCTGGATTTGTATTTTGGTTTATGTGCTGTTTGTTCATTTTTTGAGAAATGACATATGTATACTTCAGAAATGTAGATCTTATTTTCAGAAGCTATTCTTACACAGTATTTTGAAAAATAATGGTATGTTTTGAGGGAAAAAACCACAAACAAATCATAGCTTTGCTGACTCTAGAATTCTTGGCTTATTTTTTTATTTGTTTCAATTATAGGATCTAATTAAACAATAATCCCTGCACATTTCATTGTAAGAAAGATTGTGTAGCAGATGCCAAGGTTAATTATTGAACAATTGAGTCTACCAATGAATGTGGAATGGTGTAATTGGATTTTTATAAAAAAAAGTGTGAATTTGCACTTTTTGGATGTGTGAAGTCTTATAAAAAAAATGCATGTGGCAACAAATAAACAAGGGGCAGTGGGAAGCTCTATGACCAGGGTCACAAGCTGGGGTTGGCATGCAGCGGTTGGCTCATGGGAGTATGAATTATTAATAGATTGCATGCTGGGTTGAGGTAGGCATTGAGGAGTGGATGCACATTCCTGGCAGGTGACTATCCCGACAGTGAACAAGAGCCTGCAATATAAAGCCCAAGTTCACTGTACAGTACAGGAAGAAGTCTGGATTTGGAACCCAATGAAACTGGCTTAGTTGTGTAACCTTTGATGTGCTGTACAAATATTCTGGTTCTTGGTTTCTACAAAATGGAAAAGTTGGATTCAGTTGTCTTAACAAATTTTTCTTAACTCTAAACTCTGCGAATTGTTTTTAACTTTTACATTTGATACACTTTCTGGTCAATTCTTTTTTATTATGAAAGCAAAGATGAGGTTTAACTTTTGGCCACTGGCATTTCAGGAATATGAGTTAGATGGATTTTGGCAGTGATATTATGTTCAGACCATTTAAGTTTTATAAAAAAAAGTCTCCACTTCCACTAATATTAAAATCCCATATCAGTTCAGTATTTCAAAACAGACAATACAGTCTATCAATGTATAAATCATCCTCTTTGTGCCGTGGGCCTCCTGAATAGTGAGGCGCTGTGCACTGCAGAATCATCTCAGGGGGCTCCCAGGAGAGCACACCTCAGTCACAATTTAAGTCACGGTTACCTTGGTAGCCAAAGGGTTTTGAAAGTAAAGTGATTGCATCCCTTTTGAAACCAAACCAAACCAAAACAGAACAATAAAAACAACATAAAACACCCCAGCTGTTTGAAACTATGTATTTGGTGGTCTAAGATATCCAAATTGAAGTCATGAAAGATATGGGACTAGACAGACCCCCAGATACTAAAATGTAAAAAATTAAATTTATAAAAATATAAACTAAAGCAATAAATTATTGGCATATAATTAAAACAGTAAATTACTGGCATTCAAATCGCCCAGCAGAATCCAATAGAACATTTAGATATAGACCCAAATACATATGGAAATCTAGGAAAGGAGAAAGGTGTCATCTCAAATCACTGTAACACAGATGGGCTATTTAATAAATGGTGCCAGGACAACTGTATAGACAGCTGGGAAAATAGAAAGTTGGGATCTCCCAAATGGATGGGAGATCCGACTGTAAAAAATGAAAATATGGAAGTACCAGAAGGAACATGGCTGACTTCTGTAATCTGGGTAGAGGGCAAGGCTTCCTAACTATGGCTCAAAATCTAGATGCAATAGAGAAAAGATTGGTTAATGTGATTACATAAGAAGTAGATAACTTAGAAACACCATTAACTAGTTAATACACATGATAGACAGGAAGATAACATTAATAAAACATATTTAGAGAAAGAACTAATACTATTCCTAATATATAAAGAACCTTTTAAAAGTGGACACACTTCACATCCAAGTATCATCAAATAGTACTTTCAGAAATGCCTGTCACCAAATAACAAGTATTGGTGAGGTTGTGGAGAAACTGGCCACCTCCTACACGGCTGGTGTGAATGTGAAGGGGTATAGTGTTTTGGAAAATAGTTTGGCAGTTCTTCAAAATGTTCAAGGTAGAGATACTACATGACTTAGCAATTCCATTCCTAATTACATATCCAAGAGAGCCGAAAACATGTCCACCAAAAACTTTGGACTACTGCTCACAGCCACATTACTTGTAACAACCTAAATGTTCATTAGCTGATAAATATATAAACAAAATCTGATACATACAAACAGTGGAATGTTATGTCACAACATGGATGAACCTCCAAAACCATGGTATGTGATATAAGGCAGACACAAAGGCCACATATTGTATGATTCCATTGACATTACATGTTCATAATGGGCAAATCTATTGAGATCAAAAGTAAGCTAGTGTTCAGCAGGTGCCAGGAATTGGGGGCAATGGCGGTGACTACTAAGGCATAGGATTTCTTTTTTGGAGTGATGAAACTTTGGGATTATATACCTATCTGAAATTAGATGTGGTGATGGTTGCACAATTTTGTAAATATCCTAAAAACCAATGAATTGGTCACTGGTGAATTTTATGCTATGTGAATTATATCTCAATTTTTATTTTTAAAGAGGAAAATTCCAAAAACCAGATTATAAAATCTGCAAATGATGTGAAGAGACAATTCATTTAAAAAGATGTATTTTTAAAAGGCCATGAACAATAATTTTAGCTGTGGTGATGATCTATGAATATTTATCTCTGTTTTGGAATCCTTTTAGGTTCCTTATATATTTCCTAGAAAAATAGCTATTACATCCGGGCTTTCATAATCATTCTCTGATATATTCAGAAATACTCGTTTTATTTTCTCCTTGAGCCAAGGGTTATTTAAGACTGTGCCATTCAGAGTCGGTCCTTAAAGCAGCGACTTTGCCCTCCTCTGGAATCCGGGTAGCAGTGCAGAGCCTCGAACCCCACTCCCAGCTACCCGGCCCCGATCCTTAACACATGATGTGCAGCTGTGTTTTTTTCTCTGTTCAGTACATGTGCGGTTTTATGGGTCTCCTTGGGCGTTTGGGAAGAGAGTATGACCATCTCAAATACTGTTGAATAATCTATTAGAGTTTTCTTATTTATGGTAATTTAGCTTCGTCATATCTTTACCATTTTCTTTATTTATTTTTTTATTTTTTTTTCATTTTTTAAATGTATTTATTTGAAAATAAGTAAACTTGTGGAAAAGTTGCATGCATGCTAAAACCATACACCTTTTATCTAGATTTACCTACTAGTACCATTTTCTTTATTTGATTCTCATGGTATGGGTACATTAAAATCCTTCTATTGTGTTTCTGTTTTCCTTGTATTTCCAATAGTTTTTGCCTTATTGGTTTTGGTTTTCTCTCTCTCTCTCTCTCTCTCTCTGTACAAATTCATGACAGTTCATTTTGTGTTGTATCTTTCTTTTCATAAACCGTCTACCGTACCTTGTTTAATGCTGTGTGGTTCCATGAGTTCCATGTTCCTATCCAGGCGTTTTTCATCGGCTCCTCCATCTACTACTGGTTTGGATGGGTTTTATCATCAAATAGTACTTTCAGAAATAGCTCATGAGTGTTATATTCCTCACCTTCTTTATATTTGAAATTGTTTGCCTTTATGAAATTCTTAGCATTATACATGATTTCTATGGCTACTTTGTTAAACACTTCCCAATGATCTGTAATTAATGTCATTATCTATCATTTTAAGGCCAGCCTAATTTTCTCCCTTAAAAGTGAGTTGACCCTCTTGCTTTTATGACTAAACATTTGCCACAGAAGACTGTCTGCTGCCTTGGAATCTGTATAATTTTGCATTTGCTTGTCCGTATTTTAAAAAGAAAGTGTTTTACATCTAGTTGCATTGTAATAAACCTGGACAGATTTGATAGGCCTCTAGCCTCCACCCTGAAACCTGCTAGTTCTGCATGTGCAGTGACCAGGGTTGAACATGCTGTTAAATCTGCAAGTTGGCCAGCAATGACCTGTCTCACTTATTGCAAACTTTCCCAGACACAACCTAATAACATCTTCCTTCCAAATACATTGTGTTGGGCCTGTGCTGTTGGAGTGCACACGAACACAAACAGTGGGAGTAACTAACTCCAATGGGTATCCGGTGTGTGATGGGGAATATCCCTTGCTGCTGTCCCTGCTCCCCATTTGGTATATCAGTTAGCCTGTGCCATTGTCTTTGAGATACACAAAGCAGCTTCAGGAAGAGAAATTCTTTGTGCTGGGAGCTCAGAGCAAGGGCAGAGGCTCTGCTGGATGAACAGGGATCACTGACGGCATCAAGAAGAGATTCCTGGAATTCGAGAAGAAACCTGAGTGTCCCAGGTCTTTTTCATCCTGTGCCCGGCTTCAGGAGACCTGGGTCAGCAGCTGCATTCCTGCTGTCACGTTGTTTCTTCCATCCTACTGCACCTGCAGCCTGCAAAGGTGGGACGTCGGTCTGGTCCCTTGTGTAGCTGTACCTCTTCTGCCTCTCTGGGCTGTGATATTGGGTCCAGGGATGTTCACCTAATTTTCTCATATTCCCAGCCCCACACTGGGGTCATTGGCTTGCTTCACCTTGGTTTGCTACTTTTGGGGAACTCCTCAGGGTGCCCGAGATCTTCACAAAAATATATTCCCTCTCAAAATTCTTTCTTCACTTCATCTTATATTTATTTGGTGGCTGTTTTAAATAGATTCTGGGTTGAGGCTGTTGTGTTTTCTAGTATTACCAACATATTTTTTTCTATTTTTAATCTTCATTGTTTTCTACGGGTTTTAGTGAATAGAATGGTAAGAGAAATGCTTCCCTTTGTTTCAGCTCTGTCTGGGCCTCCCAGTTGGCCTTTTGGTGGCTAATTATACCTCTTGTACAAAGACTAGTCCAGCCTAACCACCTTCTTTTCCTCTGGATTCATTTTCTTTTCTGTCTCTATCTATTTCTGTCTCTAAGATATATAAATGTACGCAGGCATATACACTCACTCCAGTCTAAGATCAGAGTAGGAAATGAGATTCTTATTTAGTATGAGGTAATTAATAAATAAGTTAGCAATGAAGAACTCTCTGATTTGGTCAGGTGAAACAAGAGGAAATAAATAGCACACCAACATTTTTTGCTGAGATTGACTTAAGTAATGCTTTTTGAACTCTATCAGCTGAAGTAGGCTTTTTCCCTTTCTTTAAATCTCTGTTCTAGCTGATTACCTTGCAACTCTGATGTTGCCTAAATAAGAAACAAAGTCTGGGAGTCTATATAAATGGACTCACAGTATATTTTAAAAGACAACGAACTGGGATTTTAAAGATATTTCTAAAAGAGAATAAATCAGCTTCCTTTTTAATTGCTCGGATACCGCCATTCAGAAACTATAACTAAAAAAAGCCGAGATTCTGGATTTTTGTTGACTACTTCTGTCTTTTGTTTTCGTTCTCTCTTTCTTTTTTCTTTTCTTTCTTTCTTTCTTTCTTTCTTTCTTTCTTTCTTTCTTTCTTTCTTTCTTTCTTTCTTTCTTTCTTTCTTTCTTTCTTTTTTGATGTAAGGTGAACTCTAAAAAAGTTCTTTAAATACTAATATTATAGGATGCCTTTTATCCAAACTATTTGGAGGGTTATGGCCCATCGGGGGGACTTTACATTTAGTTCGTGTGACATAGGAAGGAGCGATAGGGATTTGAGGAGTGGCATGATCTGACCGAACAAGGCCACTGTGGTTGCTGTGTGGAAAAAAGGTAGTGAGTGCAAAAACGGGGAGATCGATAGGAGGCTACCGAAATAACTCGGGTGCCAGTGATGCCAGCTTGGACCAAGGCGGTGGCAGTCATGGGGGGAGGAGTGTGGTAAGCAGTAGTAAATTTAGGAATATACTTTGGAGGTAAGGTTTGCTGATGGACAAGCCGTGAAGAGAGGAATGAGCTGCAGTTTCGAAGCTCTGCACTGGGGAATAAGAATGTTTAGGCTTCTACTTACTTTTTCTTTCTTAAGTCTACTCCTTGATGATATTCTTGCTCCTAAACTGATCACATGGAATCTGTTGAAAGAATGGAAGCATTCTTGACTTGGGTATTTTCACGCTCACATATGTTGCCCTCACTTAAGAACTCAACTCCCACAGACTCAGCAGCGCCTCAGTGTCACTGGGGAGCTTGCAGGAAAAGAGGTTGGGCCCCACTCCAGACTTACTGAATGGGAAGACCCCATGTGATGTGTAAGCGTGTTAAAACGTGAGAAGCTGTGTTCCACAGCCCTTTCTCAGGTTGCCAGAAAGAGCTTACGTGGCTCTCCATTCACGGGACTGAGTGTGGGACATTACCTTGAAATCCTTTCTGGTTGGCTTTGCTCATTCCAGTTGATTCATTACTGAATAAAAAGAATGTGCTTCTAATTGAATATGCTCAGTATTGGGGGAAATTGTAGATTTAGAAATGCTTTGTTCGGGAAATTAAGGGGTTTGCCAGTTAATTTAGTGTGTGTTCATCGGTCTATTACTTCTTTGTCACTGAACACGAAAAGCATACCTGAGAGAATGGATGTGGAAAGTTACAGAAGAAACAGGTGGCTCTTGCCCGGTGGGTTTATGACATGTCAAGTCGAGTTGTTTCCTTTCTGCGTTAGCTGATCTTAATGTCACAGGAGACTTTATACAGGTCTGTGGGACTTGAGATTGGGCAGCAGGGTGACCTGTGTGTCCCTAAAGTGGGCAGTAATCTTTATCTTAGATAAAGACCTTCAGCCCATTTTTTGAAAGGACTCATGAAGTGTGTTCCCTGCGATAACCATCTTTCACATGAGCAGTTGGAGGTGACACTTGGTGTGTGCAGTGATTCAGAGAGGGACATACCACAGCTAGGTCACACATGACGTGCGAGGAACCGGAGGAAAGCCAGTGGCGTCCAGCCAAGGACTGATTTGGTGAACCTTAAAAGTTTCTATTTCAGGAACCATCAACTGACAGATTTTACGGAAAGTCCTATTTTATGACCTGCCTTGAAGCTCCACGTAGAAGGAAATCTCCCATCATCCCTCATAATGAGTAATACCGTTCAGCATTGTAAATGTTAGTTCAGGGTGATACGAGGAATTTCCTTTCTACGTGAGAAATAGCCAGAGAATTTCCCACAACTTCAGGATGCTTTGGGTTATAGGAGCTAGTGCAGGATACTGATACGATTGTGTCTAATTGCGTCTGTAGCTTTGTAAAAGCATTCTCCGCCCCCAAATCGTCAGGCTAGGTTTGGTTCCAGAAATTGCTGTCTTGTTCCTAGTAGCTGTCTATTCCTGGCCTGCTGAGATTGCTATGTCCATTTTGTTTTTCTGACATAAAAAATCATTAAAGATTTATTGGGTAGTATATTCATAAATAAGTGGGAAACATTTGATATTATCGATCACATGAAGAAACACATGCTGATTTTTGTCATAATTTTGTTCCCTCCTGAGCATAATTCCTAAAAAATGTATCAAACATAAAAGAAACATATTTACCAAGAGATACTGCTGCGTCTTTTTAGCAGTCATAACGTTTGCAAAGCTATTTTAACTTGTTTTGATGGGTTAATTGGTACTTACGACAAAGATTTCTTGTATAGTTGATTATTTTGTAATGTTATCTTCAACAATATATGGAAAACATCTTTGTGCTCTGAGAAAAATCAGGATTTAACAACAAAGTAGCTTGAATTGAGATATTTCTGCCCAACATTTTATATTCATATGTTTGCCAGAAATGTTTCTATACTCTTCTCAATGACATGGCCCTACCGTATATGATTTTTTATAAAATCAAATGTTTCATACTCACATATAATCCTTTATGTACATTGTCATACTCTATAGTTGCCATTCTAAGGCTGTCTTAAAAATCAAGCTTTTGTTTTCTCCTCTGTTGTTATGTGAACATGGCACTTGAAAAATTGACAGACAAATGAAGCCTTAAAAGCACTTGGCTGTTTAAGAAGTAAATGTCAATAAGTGAGTAAAAAAGCCCGGTATAACTAAAACAATTAAAAAAAAATAAAGAAGGAAACTTCCTACTTGGTTTGAAATTTTACTATGGTGATACAGATACAAGATGGTGTGGTACTAGAGTAAGGATAGACCCATAGAAAAATGGAACAGAGCTGAGTCTAGAAATAAACCTTTATATTCACGGGTGAAATGAGATTCCACAAAGATGCCAGGGAAATTCACTGGGAAAAGGATAATCTTTTCAACAAATTGTGCTGGGACAATTAGATACACATGTACAAAAAGATGGAGTTAGACTCTTACTTCACACTACACACAAAAATTAACTGAAAATGGATCCGAAATGTAGATGTAACAGCTGAACAAATCTTTTAGAAGCAAATATAGGAGAAGAATCTTGGATAACTTGGGTTAGGCAAAGATTTCTTGGATATGATACTGAAAGCATGATCCATAAAAGAAAAGAATGATAATTGGACCTCATCAAATTTCAAAACTTTGTGTTTCAACAGATACCATTTGTAAAAATAAAAGGACAAGCCAGAGACAGGGAGAAATATTTGCAGATCATATATCTAATAAAGGATGTGCATAAAGAATATACTAATAACTCTTATACCTTATAATAAATAAAGCAAAAAACCCAATTAAAACTAGGCAAAATATTTCAGTACGAAGCACACAAAAAGCTTCTCAAAATCATTAGTCAGGAGAGAAATGCATATTAAAACCATAGTGAGTACCATTTTAAACCCACTAGAATGGCTGTAATCAATAGGATTAAATGTTGAGGACGTGGGAGTCAGCCTCCTACATTCTGGCGAGAATGTGAAAGACTATGGCTCATTTGAAAACATTCTGGCAGTTACTTATAAAATGAACCATAAATTTACCATACATTTCAGCAATTCCACACTTAGCTATCTGTCCTACATGAATGAAAGCATATATCTGTGTTAAAAAAGTAGCTCATAAGAAAATGTCATGATTCGCGATAGCCAAAAAGTGGAGACAGTGCAAATACAGTTCAGCTGGTGAATAAAGAAAATGTGGTATATTTATATAATGAAATACTATTTAGCAATAAAAAGCAACAAAATACTGATACATGATACAACATGAATGAATCTCATAAACATGATGCTAAGTGAAAGAAGCCAATGCTCCCAAATGTGTGATTGTATTTATATAAAATAATCCAGCAAAAGCAAATATACAGAGACAAAGTAGATTACTGGCTGTTTGGGTAATGAGATGTGGGATGGAGACGGGGATTAAAAGCTAATTGTCAGAGGGGATATTATTGGTATGATGAAAATATTCTAAAATTGGATTATAATGACTGCACAACTTGATAAATTTACTAAAATCATTGAATTATACACTTAAAGGGGTGAATTATATAGTAAGTAAATCATACCTTCATAAATTTGTTGAAAAATGGTAAGTAAATGATTAAAACAAGTGAAATTTAGATGTGAATGCCACCTTGATATCCACTTGGGTTTACCGTTGTTAGAATTTTTATGTAATCTTGATGGTCCCCAACTCCTGGTGGTCCCCAACCTCCATCAGAGCACATTTCTACTCACCAACAAGCTGGCTCCTCATTTGTAGGAGACACCTGTGAGCCTAGGGTAGATTATACCCTTGTCAGGTAGAAGTTGAACAGAACCTTCCTAAAACATAGCTAATTATCATGTTCCAACCACTGGGAGGCCTGAAATGCCCTCCTCCCCTAATTTTCTCCTCCTCATATTTTAGAGATCAGCTCAAACCATACTTCATCAAGGGGGTCTGCCTACTGAAGTATGCACCCGTCCCTCACTTCATGTTCATAAACCAGTCCTTCTCTTCCACTGACCTCCTGGTGTCTAGATCTTTGTTCTGGTCAGTGACGCTGTCTGCTACATTACTTTCAGCACAGTAATTCTCTAGTATAGTTTGATTAAGAATGGATTAAATGCTAATAATATGGAAGCTTACTGAAAATGGCTTACCTAAAGACTCCTAGTGGATGGCTTAGAAATAAGTGATTTTGAAAAACTCCAGTGATGTTTCTGTGTATGTAGTATGTAGACCACACACTGTTTTCGAGACACAGAAATACATGGCTAAAGATGGAATCTATCAGAATAGTTTTTAAATGTACTTTATTGAGGCATATTTGACCAATCATGTAATTTCACCTATTTAAACCATACAACCCAATGATTTTTGAAAATGAAATTTACTGAGTTGTGCAACCATCAACATAAATCCGTTTTAGAACATTTCCATCACCCTGATAATAATCTCTCATCCATTTACTGGTAATCTCTATTTCCATTGCACACACCCTGTCCTGGGTAACCACTAATCTATTTTCTATTTCTATAGATTTGACTTTTCTGAACATTAAAAAAATAAAATTGTACAATATGGGGTCTCTTCTATCTGGCTTTCCTCACTTAGTGTAATACTATTTGACAGTGGTTGTTTAAAATCATTGGTTCTTTTCCATCATTAAGTAGTATTCTACCAGTTGGTTAGATTTTTTCTATCCATTTGTCAGTGGATGAATATTTAGGTTGTTTCCAGTTTTTTACTATTATGAATAATACTGCTAAGAATATTCATGTGCAAATCTTTATGTGGATATTTATATATTTTTTATTTTTTTCTTGGGTAGATACCTAAGAGTGGAATTGCTGGGCCTTATAGTAAATTTCTTTTTAACATTATCAGAAACTGCCAGACTGTTTTCAAATTGTCTATACACCATTTTACACCTCCCCACAGTATAAGAGGTGTCCCAATTCTCAACATTTTAGCCAACACCCTTTATTGTCTGCCTATTTGATTATATTTTTTTCTAGTGGGTATAATACGGTATCTCACTGTGGTTTTAATTTGCATCTCCCTAGTGATTAATGACATGAAACATTTTTATGGGCTTATCAGCCATTTAAATATTATTTTTGGTGAAATGTCTAGTGACATCTTTTGTCCATGTTTTGATTGGGTTGTATGTTTTGTGGTTGAATTTTAAGGGTTCTTTGTATATTCTGGATACACAATATTTATCAGATATGTGTTTTGCAAATTTTTTCTTTCTGTCTGTGGCTTTTTTCTCATTTTGTTAAGGTTGTATTTTGAAGTGCAAAAGTTTTGAATTTTGAGAAAGTCTAATTTATTAAATATTTTATAGATTATAATTTTGGTGTTGTATTTAAGAAATCATTACCGAACCCAGTTTCTCAAATATTTTCTTATTGTTATCTTCTCAAATTTTATTGTATTAGCTCTTTAATTCTATGACCCATTTCGTGTTAATTTATGTCTATGGTGTGAAATAAGGCATTAAGCTTTTTTTTTTTTTTTTGCATGTGGGTATCCACTTGTCTACGAATCATTTATTAAAGACACAAATGAATTGTCTCTCAATAAAAAATGTTTCTGTCCTTATGCCAATACCACACTGCCTCGATAACTGTAGTTTTATTTTATTTTGAAACTTGGAATTCAAATTCTTCCCACTTTGCTCTTTTCAAAATTATTTGGCTTTTCTAGGTCTTTTGCAATTCCATATACATTTTCAGACCATCTTATCGATTTCTGCCAGTTAAAAAAAGAGACCTATGGGAATTATGATAAATACTGTGTTGACTCTATAGATTCATTTGTAGAGAATTGCCATCTTCATGCTACTGAGTGTTCCAATTTATGTACATGTAATGTCCTTTTAATCATTTAGAAATTAATTTTCTTCAATAATGTTTGTAATTTTTACTTTAGAAGTCTTCCAATTACTTTTGTTAAATGTATTACTTTGTATTATGTATTTTTAAAGTCTCACCCAGGTATTTGGGGCCTATCATGATCACAGATAAACTATGAACTCAGATATTAACAGTGGTTATTACTGATAATGTAATAATAAATGCAATTTTACATTTAAATTTCTGTCTATATTTTCCAGAAGGTTCATGAATCTGCTTTTAAGTTGGTGATGCCCCCAAACATAATAAATCACCAATATATAAAATAAAAGATGAAAAAAAAACGCTTAACAATAATAATTAAAGCTATGTGTCAAGAATTTTTACCTGCATCATCTTATTTAAACTTCTCAGTGGATTCATGAATTGTATCTACTGTTGTACCCATTTTATTGATATGGAAACTGAGTCACAAATAGTTAAAGTACTCACATAAAGTCTTAATGCACATAGATGACAGAGTAGCAACTTGAACTAGCTCTAGATCCCATGCTTTTGACCACTTAATATTGGAATAAAATCCATCAAAATATTAATAGTAAATATCTTTGGGTAGATTACAATCAATATTTTTAATAAAAAATGCTTTTCTGAATTCTCTACGTGAATGTTAATACTTTTATAATTAGAAAAAAATATTTGAAAGTACCACAAAATAATTCCGTGGTGGACTCTTTTGCATGAGGTACTTTTGTTTACTAATAAAGAATCCTGAAATTCACAGTCACCAATTGTGACCCAACGAGTTAAACCATTTTATCTTTCTTTCTCTATGAAATACCTATTCTAATACTGATCACAGTTTCACACTTTGACCTTGTATTATCTTATCAAAACCACAGGTCATTCTAGTAGCATTCTTGGTTGTATGAGAAGTACACATTCATATATTTAGATAAATATAAATAAGGAATATAAAAGAAATTCAGATGTTTTAAAATAATTTTTTTCTTGAAAAGGGAATACAATTCATTTTCTTTCATTCATACACCATGAAATGAGTTCCTGTGTACCATTTAAATTGACATTTTCACTTAGGTTTCTTGTTTTCGTGTCTTGTTAGTAATCAGGCTTTATTTTCCCCCTTCTTCTTTGAACAGGCTTTTTAATGTCCCAAAGTCACATGGTCATTAGGAAAGCCTGTATCCTATAATTAAAAATTGCTATCATTTTTGTTGTTTTGCTCCATAAAGGCATAGGACACAGCGTCTTTTAGAGACTTTGCGTATGAGATGGGAATAAAAGATTTTGATCTTTTATTGCGGTGTTCAGGAGTCAGAAGAACTTTATTCATTTTAGGTGAAGAGCAAATGGAGCATTGCCTATTTGTAGTAATTCAAGGGCAAGTGGAGTCACCTACAACTTGCCAGTCAATAGCCTTTTATAATGCTTTTCCTTTAGAAAACCATTGTACTTGTCTTGAAACCATCAGTGACTTTTAGCTAGCAATTGGAATGCACACACACCCACAACTCTACAACCAGAACACGTGCCTGGTGAACAATAGCCATGAAGAAAACTACCCTCAGGTGTGAACGTCTTCCTCCTCCCCCAGCATTCTTCAGACCTGAGAAATCAGTCAAAAATTGACTCTTAAATGTAAAGTAACTTGGACTTTGGGGACCCATCTGTTTCGTGTTTAAATGTGAAAAAAAAAACAAAAAACCCAACTTAAGTTCTATTTGATATTAAATCAATTCTATAAGCACAGTAATAGCAGCTGACCCAGATTGTTCATATAGAAAATTAAGAGAATGGGTAATCTCTGAAACTTACTTTTATTTTAAAAGGAAAAAAAGATAGGATAATAATTAAAAATTGATAAGGAAAGATTCTGTCACTTCCACCTCAGTCTCTAAGTCACATTTTAAAGCCATATGCAAGTGCTTAGAAAGCTAAGTCTCCTCTCTGGTTTGTTTAGACCACATGAAGTTATGGACCCCTAATAATTATGTAAGTTCATGAGGTATTTGAATTATCTTGAGTTTGTGCAATCCTAGAAGAAGCAAATCTTAGGATGGCAAGTTTAGTTACTGGGATTCACCGCTGCCGCTCTAAACAATCGATATAAATCGCTGCATAATTAGCCCAGCTGCAATAATGCATCGATCACAAAGACAAGCTGCAGAGAACCAAAGCCATTGATTCTGTCTGCCGTGGCATGCTTTGTTAAGCGTGTGCAGCCCTGGATGTGAACCCTGGGGAATATCCAGTCTGCCATGTCGTTTGCTTCCTCCTTGGAAAAGTGTGGCAGCAATTAAAAAGGGAATTCAGAACAAAGAGAAATGTCTGTTTTTAAACGTTTGAAAATACATGGGGCAGGTTTAGGAGTCAAGCTCGTGATGGGCCCAAATTTTCTGTTACTGCTGGTCAGAAAGAGTCAATTAACGCCTCCCCTAGTCAGCACCCCCTTAAAGGAAAAATGAGTGACTTCAGCATGGTGGTGATAGTGGGAGAGACAATGTGTTGATTCTAAAAACAGCATGGAAAGAGAAATTCTGAGTGATATTAATAACTTGTGAAAATGATGTAATTTCAGAAGGCCAACCTGGGAGCAATCCAAAATTTATTTTTAGAGCCAGACGTGTCAGACACATTTACACAAAGCTGATTTCCTGACTCATCAAAGACAGAGACCTTGGAACTACATGCTGGATACCTAATCTCTAAGAATATATATATATATATAATGGTGGTTTTAGAACAAAATGCCTATTTATTGGTGGCACAGGTTGACTATGCAACAAAAATCTCATAGAGAAATAAAACAGAGCTCCCTCCCCATACTGTATCCCACCAGATATAAAATATGTACAAGATCAGAAATAAAGTGCTATGATGCACCAGTTATTAGGAAGATTAAACATAGGTGGTCAGAACTACCATTGTCTGAGCTTCTTTTAGATTCTGCTATGACCGGTGTGGAAGGGTCATGGGGTAGTGAGGGAAATGTGATCCTTATGTGATTTGCTGATAGAAAAAACATCTTTAAAAAAATAAAAGGGAGTTCCCTGGTGGTGTAGTGGCTTGGGGCTTCGGCACTGGCGCTGTCAGCGCTGCGGCCTGGGTTCGATTCCCAGCCAGGAAACTACCCACATACCGTCCCCCACTCCCCCAGCAAATTAAAAAAAAGTAATAAAATAAAGAAAAAACATCTTTGTGAAATCTAATTATGTGTATAAGAATAGAAGCTACATAAATTATTTTGTACTAGATTCTTCAGAAAAATCTTAAGTTCAAACATAAAGCCTCCAGAGTCAAGGAGTTTGAAAGAAAAGAGATGAGTTAATTAGAGTAAATCTGGTTAACGGAGTATGACTGATCACATAATTAATATTCTCTTGGGAATGAGAGGAACTATTTGAATTAGAAAAATTATGCTGTCTTATGGGTGTACCTGAGTTAAAAGACTCGAGATATTATTTAGTTCCTAGATGTGAACTTGATAAATACTATTAGTAAGTTTATAAGAGGTGATATGGATCTCTTTGAGAATTCGGAATAGAAATCTATTTGATGCTATTAGAAAATGTTTTTTATCAATATACATTGATATTTGATGCAACCTGTCCAAGTAGACTGCATTGTGATTGGATATATTGGTGGAGTCATAGATCCTTCTACAGATAAGGTGCTATGAAGAAGACTGCATGCAGCAAGGGTAGGAAAAAGTCAACCTAATAAGCAAAACATGTAAAGAGTATAACAAGGTAGCAGTACTCCAGGAAAGTAGTTCCTATCGAGGAGGAGTTTTAATACCAACTAATGGGATGGGGGGTGGATACCTATCTAATAGATGGAGACGGACAGTCTAAGCACAGAGTTGTGGCAAGACAGGCAGGTCGGCCTCAGGAAATCCTGCCACCTGGAGGTGGACTGGGATGGATATCGCAGACTGGCTTGCTTAAAAATCCAGTTTTTCATGTGACTTCCTATACTGCAGAGGCTGGTGACCTGAAATCCGCATTTTCCACATTTCTGGATGTGATTTTTTGTTCTGCCAACCAGATGCCTTTGCATGAGACTTGCATGCAGAACTGAAGTGAGTGGAAGGAATGTGGCAGGAGGCTCTGATTTTTGCTACTGCAGATTAAAGCGGAAATGCTTTGATCTTGAGCTAGCGGCTGTCATCATGTCTTCTTGATTCATCAGGCAGCTTCCTGATTTATGGGCTGGGACAACAGCACTTGTGCATCGTGACTTAAGACCTTTTTTCCCTGGAAAATCAGGCTAACATCTCTTCAGTTTATAAACAATTTGATAAGCCATTTACTATCCCATAAAATAAATTCCTTTTTGC
Source organism: Lyroderma lyra (assembly GCA_004026885.1). Lineage (NCBI taxonomy): Eukaryota > Metazoa > Chordata > Mammalia > Chiroptera > Megadermatidae > Lyroderma > Lyroderma lyra. Next base: position 100,500 of record PVJL010001219.1, on the reverse strand, counting down.
TCACATAGTCTAGAGTAGGCTTTGTTCTCTATAACTCAACCCTAACAGGGTAATTATGGGCTATCGTGGTTGCAAGAAATAGACTATCAAAGCAACGAGATTCTAAGATGGGTTCGCTCTCTAGTTTGACCTGAAAGTAGCTATGATTCTGCTAGTATCATGGAATAGACACTGGTGTATACTGGTGCTGTATTAACTGAACTCATCACCTGGGGTTGTTTAGAATAAGAAAGCTATCTGACAAGGTTTCAGTGGCTTAAGTGATGCTGGTCATTATGGGAAGGATAAGGAATGCCAGGACTATTGTGGGGATGTGGGGTGGATTTTTCTGTCTGTTCCAGAGAACTTAAAGGACAAATGATAAAATGAGATTTAAAATGTTCTGCTTAAGGTACGGTCAGAGGATTGGGGAACTTCCATGACCACCTGTGGGACTCTCTTCTGTCTTGTAGTGTTTGCACTGACAGAGCCAAGAGATAGAACCAGGGCCTGATCCTTCAGGTTTCTGAACTGCAACACATTGTGGATCTATAGGCATTACCTTTCTTAGGTGGACACTCAGGCATTTATTGGAAAGAATGGGACCAGGGAAATGGAAATAGGGAATTTGGTAGATTCCTATGTCTCTGAGTACCTTAATGGCCTAAACTCCACCAAGTATTCCTTGAAAGCAGAAGCAAACTTGTTTCCTGTTTTATGAGGCTATTCCCTTCTTGCCAGAAGGTCCTGTAATGACTTCGCCCGAGGGAGTGGAGGTGGCAGGAGATGCCCCTCTGTGTGCCCACAGCCCGGGGTCACCTCCAGAGATGTAACTCGAATCAGTTCCCAATGTGTTGGGTGCTGGCAAACACAGAGTGGAAGCTGGAGGGAAAAGGCTCATACAACAAAAAAGGTCACAAGAGTTGGCTCATTTGTGGTGGCAAAAACCTGAAGTATGTGTGGGAATGGATCCCCAGGGTATCGGACCCAAAGGAGAGCAGCATAGTTTTAGATCAGGTTGATTACATTGCATTGGGAGCACTTGTCAGAGATCCTGGGTTCAGTATGCTCACCTGAGCAGCTCTGACTCTTAGCTAGAAATGTGGGTACAGCGATAGCCAGCACTTAAGTCCCTGCTTCTTTGACCAGTGAGCCATCTGTCTGACATTGAGATAGAAGCAAGTCAAAGTTTGACTTTAATTTTATTTCTCATATTTCCTGAAAAAAAAAACTACCTATAGGTAATATAAAAATAGCTGCGTTCCAAGGTAATTACATAGAAAGAAACATTCAGAGATTGCTGAAAACCATGTAATTGTGTAATTGTGCAAGCAAAGATGAGTTTTCTTCTTTATTCATTTTAAGAACAGTTTAAATTGGTTTGTGCATAATAAAAATTTAGCCTTTCATCAATACTTGGATAAATAAACGGCAGCCTCCCTGGAATATAGATTATCAAGGGACAATCAGGCTGTGGTTTACGACTTCACGTGGTCTGCCTTCTCTTTTGGAACTAATAAAAGCCACAATTGCATGCTTTATCATAAAAGGCAGAACAGAAAATGGGCAGCATTTTCCTAATTTTAGAAAGACAAAGCTCAGCAATGAATCACGTATTAGGAAGTTGACCCGAACGGTCGGAGATCTGCCTTTCTTGTGGCCATGTTAGCTAACCCCATCTGTGAGTATGGCCTGCCCTGGTGACTAGCACTTGAACCTCCTTCTCTGATTTCATGACCTTTAGCAGAAACGTATTTCCCTGGAGGTGTGAGTGTTTTCGCCAGGTGCTGTTCTCTTTCTTACATATCTGTGTGTGCATTTGTTTCATTAAGGACCTTTACTGGCCTGGTGCCCAACCTGTCTTTCAAGCTGAACTCCCCAGCTCTCAGTTCCCAGCTCGCAGAAACGGTGCTAGGCTGCTCGGTGTACTCTCTGGAGAAGCCTGGCCACCTGGCCTGAGGCTCGCCTAACCACACGTGGGTCAGCAGCATGCGCGATCGCCTGGGGCAAGAGGCTCTCTTAATAGGAGAGAGATTAATGGCCTCAATCAGTCTCGTGCTCTGCTTTGCAATTTGGATGGAGGACAGCACGGAGCCTTCAGTTAGCAGTGGGAGGAGACAGGGGAACCTCCAGCAGGAAGCCCAGACCATAAAAGCTGCTGGGAAGTGTTCGTGCTCAAGGAGAAGGAACTGGAAGAGAGCCGAGCTGTGCTTCTGAACGGCGGCGTCCTCAAGTTTCCTTCACCCCTGCTCATAGCTGTGCAGTCTGCAGGGACTGGGACCCCAGGAGCAGCTATGCCAGCGGCTTCTCTGGCAGAGGAAGATGAGAGAGGGGACCCACCAGACAGGTGGACACCACCGATTTCTGGACTTCCAGCATTTCGTGTCTGTCCACACGTGTCTCCCTCTGGTTGTTGTAACTATCACCCAAAGGTGTGCGGTGGCCTCCACCTTCGGGGATCACAGTTCCCTGTGACAATTAAAAATAGTTGGATGGAGTTCCCTGATGGTGTAGTGGCTTAAGGCTTCAGCACTGGCGCTGTCAGCGCTGCGGCCTGGGTTCGATTCCCAGTCAGGGAGCTACCCACATACCAAAAAGCAAAAAAAAAAAAAAAAAAAAAAAAAAAGTTGGAGCTGGCATCGCTTTTGATTTCGGGAGTCCAGTGTTTAATCCAAATACTGCTTACATGTTCCACCAACTTTTCTCTGGTTCAGGGAGTCCCCTCAATCAGTCATCTTCTGGTTCCAGCTCCGGGCTGGCTCCTCTATAGCACTGTTGCCCTCCTGGTCACCCCGGGAGGGCACAAAGTCCCCAAGGCTCAGCTAAGATCCTGACACCGTGGGGAAAGGTGGGCACAGAAAGAAATGGCAGCAAAGGAAGAACAAGCCAAGAGCGAGGTGACTTCTTAGGAGCCCCTTGAAAAGGCCATTGGCCTTCTGGGAGGATTGCTGGGAGGTGGGGATAAGGACACAATGGCGTGGAGAGGGGACACCACTTGATCTGTCAGCGTGATGCAGGGAGCATTTTGCATCTCTAAAAGAAACCCATCTTGGCACAGAGGCTCCCTGCCTGGAGGTCAGCTGCCTCGACTTTTGAGGTCCTAGCGGAGGCAGATCCAGGTCTCCCTCATTCACCCCTAAGCCGGCCCCCAGGAAGCATCACCGCCTTCAGAGACTGAATGGGGTTCTGGGGGGGGGGGCGGGCAGCCGTCTCCAGTACGTGCACCTGTTCGCTTTCTCACTCTTCTGAACATCCTATTGTAGAAAGTGTTCTTCTGGCTCTACTATTACAAAAACCTACCAAAGTGCTTTTTAACCCCCAAATAGAAAGCACCCTGATCACGTGGTTCATGGGAATTGTACATTTGGAGAACTGAGTAAAAAGGTTCACAGTTTTAACATAATGGTGTTCCCTCCTCCCACTCACCCCTGAGTACCCTGTCTGTCAGGGTTTAACAAAACAAAACAAAGCACTGGCGGCCACTCTCAGAGCATTTTTGTTTACACATCCAGAAAGGGCTAACTCAGACGGGGAGGTTTTTATTTTCCTACTACAGAAACTATAAAACGAGTCCCTCATTTGTTTCCATGATAACCCTCATGAAACTGAAATTCAGTCCTGTAAGATGTTACTTCATTTTAGACCAAATAAAATGGTTGTCTGTGGTTGTCCTCTCCCATTGATGAATTTCTTCAACCTTTTCCTAAGGTTTCAAATGATCCTATTTGCCCGTAAGTGCTGGGTTTCAAAGGCGTACCATTTTTGAGCTCTCTGTAATGATTCCTCAGCTTTTACCTTTGAGAACATTGCAGTGTGTTCTGTGTGAGAAGCTTATATTCTATTTACAAAGAAAAATATCTGTAACTTTATATCTTTCTGGATATGTTGTAGAAATCAATACTCTAGTGTATATTTAATAAAAAATTACTCTGGAGTTTCAAAAGTCTTCAAAAAGTTGATGGTTACGCACACAAACACACACAGACACACGCATTGGCCTATTTGTGTAACCTGGGATAAAGTTCTTGAAGTAAATTTTCCTCCTCATAGTAACTCAATGTCTTTCTCTGTATCTTCCCTGGATTTATTGCCCCAAGGAAGGGGAGCGCACTCGCCACCAGACAAGGAGGAGGGTTCGATATAGGAGCCTTGGTGTTAGGGTAGGGAAGTATTCTAGAAAACAGGAAAATGATAAAAGGGCAGGGGAATATGGACGTCATTGTGCTTCTCCCTCCTAGAGGCTAGCCTTCTAGGGTGAGAGGGTAGATGCACGGAGATACTTTCCACAGCACCCCAATCATGGCATATCTCAGAGACGTTGCACATTGACCCCGGGGTAGCATGTTAGAGAGCATTGACAGGGAAGGTTCTAGATGGGTGGGCAGTGCTTCCATGATCTTCATGTGCTGTCTGGGGCTCCAAAGTTCCTGATGACCTTGAGAGGAAGGCAGAAGTCCTGAGAAAATTGTGGGTCAGAAGATGCCTCAGGACTGAGTCAGCCCCCACCCAACCCTCATCCAAACGGGTAAGCAAATCCCATGCCTAAGTGACGCCTCGGAGCCAGGGTCAGAGAGCTGGGGAAGCCGGGTGGTCTGCTCGGAGTAGGTGATGTTCGGATCAGACCCTGAGGATGAGTCACTCGTCCCTGTGCTGAAACGCCTCGCTGTGGAATTTGTGCCAGTTGTGTCCCTTGAAATCCCTCACAGAGCAAACCTCTCCTCCTTCGTGAAGACTTTTGTGACCCTTCCCACCTGCTTTGACTTCTCCTTGTCTCCTCATTTTCATGGCACGGTGGCTTAATATCTCTCCTTGTTTTGTATGTCATACACTTGCCTTGTCCCCTCAACTAAATGATGTGCTTATCTCTGTGTCACCATGCCCCTATACCTGTATGTTCCAGACACTCAGTAAATGCAATGTGAGAGTAAACTGAGTAGTAAATAAAGAAATACTTTTAGGAAAACCAGCTCTAAAGCTACTAAGTGATGTGACCTCTAAAGAACAGTTTGTGTTTTCTTACCATTTTCTTCCCAGATTTTAGCACGATTCCTGGCACGCAGTAGGTGCTCAGTGAGTGCGTGTTAGAATTGACCAGGAAAGAGAGTTGTAAAGATAACCTGAAGTTAGAGGAAGTGGCTCTGCGAGAGTTCCCATTCCAAGTGCTCAGGAAAATTCTCCTCCCAGGTGGCACAGACCTCAGCCAGATTCTTCAGAGCCGCGTTGCTTTCACAGGTGCTGACCAATAGCTCTGTGACAGATGTTTTGAATTGTGGGTAATGGTGAAAGAGGTAGCCTGGAACCCATAAATCAGAAAGTTTCCTGATAAAATTCTGATTTTTGTCCCTTCCATGTCTATGTCCTTTCATTTTGGCAAGGGGATACTGAACAGCTAAGTTGTGCAAGATGGATGCTAGCTCATGTCGTGTCCTTGTGGTATCACAGAGGACTCACGTAATCACTCTGTGAGGTAGCCATTATCCCCATTCCACAAGCCAGGCAACAGAGACTCAGAAATTTTAAGGCATGTGTCAAAGGACACCCAGCTGATAAATGGAAGCACCGTGGTTGGTGGCCTAACTTGTCTGATTCCGAAGCACGAATCTTGACTGGATGAGCAATTGAAGACTCAATGGAGAGGGGTTTCCGGAGACGCAGGTGTAACTGGAGACATAGTTAGACTCAATTCTTCTGGCTTGCTCTGGTCAAAATTGGTCTGTTGCATCTAAATCAGATCACTAGGAGATGGTAGAGCTTGATTATACCGTGGAAAAAGAGCCTCAGGAGGGTAAATTGACAGGGGGATTGGATGTGGAAAAATTTTTGAAAATAGGATGAGAAAGATGTATTTGAATGTTTAAGTGTCCAATGCAAGATAGGCACATTGATGAACAAAATTTAACAAAATATTCAGAGATAGTGGAGCTTACCTCTGGGAAGACCAGTGGCTCCAATCAATGCCATTGATTACCATAGACATTTTCCACCCATGTGTCTGATATGTGAGTTTCTCCTTCATTTTATGTCACTATAGTGATATAATTAGGTAATAAAAAAGTGTCTAGTTGAAAATGGGGACAGGAAGAAAAACAACTGATGTTTTTGCTGTTGAAGACTTCTGCTAAAAAAAAAAAAAAGCTTTGTATTACTTGAAATGAAGCCACATAATACTGTCACCTCCAAACCCTCTATTCCTTGAAAATAGCTATGTTTACCCAATGATTGTCTATAATTTTTCCATTTATGATTCTATTTTTCTGGCATTTACTAAACATCATCATGTGAGCTATTGTGTTGTAACTTAGGGACAGTACTCTCTTGAAGAAAATAGAATTTCAAATAATACATCACCAGAAAATTATATATATTAGCAGGTATTTTGCAGTTAAAAAGATTCTTCACAGAACCAGATTTAAAGTATCAGTCCCCCTCAGGCAAATATATTCTGAATCTGAATTCAGAGACGGTATTCCGGGGGATCTGTGTACATGTTGAAAATGCATTAGAAACCTTAAGTGCAGAGGATAAATTTTTAAAAGTCAGCAGATTCTCTAAATCTCAGGTACAAGAAGTGGAACAGAGCTTTTGCACAATAAAATTAACTTGTAAGCACCCATTTCTACTCAGCTGCAGAAAACTTAGTTCCTTTGTCGTGCCCAGCAATTTAAACCACGTCTATGCCGGTATAAAACCACTCTTCCGCCAGCTCCCTCGCCTCTGAGGGAGCTTGTTGGCCCTGATGAGACCTACGAAGCACCTCGACATTAGGGGACCCATCTGGGTGTTGATGACCTCTGTTATCCGGCTGTGCGTGAAGAGTGACGTTACTCTAATGCACAGCCACTGACTGTTCCGTGGTCCCTGCGTGGGCCCCGGGCCTGGTGTGTGTCACGCCACATCTCCGCCTACCTGTCAGCAGGCCACACGGGTCTACAGTGTTTGATGTGGTTGCCCTGCCAGGTGGCTTCTTTCATGTCCCCCGGCTCTCTTTGCTGACTCACTTCCAGGCCTCCCACAGCTCACAGGGCCGTGGGGAAGCCCAGGGGCTTGATGGGCACAGTCTTCAGCCCCTTAGGATCCAGATAAGGCATGCTACCATTTATATTTCCGCTTTACACCCTTGTGTTTGGGGTTCGTTTCGTAAGACTGAGTTTTCAAAATACTCTCATGGGCAAACTGGATACAGATTTCTTTATGCTCTGGGTCTCTTAATATAAAGGGGAAGTCTGTATCCCACTTCCAAGCCAGCTCTTTCTGTGGTTGGATGCAGTGCTTATCTGTTAGGGGCTGAATTGTGTCCCCCACTTTTATGTGTTGAAGTCCCTAACCCCATATTTGAGAATGTGACTATATTTGTAGATAGGTCTTCAAAGAGGTGATTAGGTTAAAATGAGACTGTTAAGGTGGGCTCTAACCCAATCTAACTGCTGTCCTTACAAGAAGAGGACATTTAGACACACACACAGGGACACCAGAGGTGCTTGCACATGAGAGGAAAGGCCACGAGAGGACACAGAAAGGTGGTCATCTTCAGGTTAAGGACAGGGGCCTCAGGAGAACCATCTCTGCCAGCATCTTGATCTTGGACTCCAACCTCCAGTACTGTGTGGACTGCATTTCTGTTTCTCTGCCAACCAGTCTATGGCGTTTTGTCATGATAGTCCTAGCAGACGGACACGACATCTTTCCCCACATTGCAGCTTTCTCCCATCCTTCTCAGAGTTCTGCCTTCTTTTCCTACCCACTGCTCATTTGTATCTCATTCAGGGCGAGAGTGGACAGAAGGCGAACTGTCCCCCAGGTTCATATGTGCTCCAGCACCTCTGTCCCCCTCCATCCCAACCAACTTTTGGGCTGTAACCTACTTGGCACTGTGAATCTTCTGTTCAAGAATTTGTAGTCTTTGTCTCAGTTGGTCAAATGGGGGGTGATTGGAGGAAGACAAAAGGAACATGATGTTTGAAGTTCCAGATCTCACGTAAATATGTCACCCATCATCCCGCCATACACGTGTGTGCATCTGCTCATAGATTTTTTCTGGGGAGAGTCCATAGCTTTCTCCAAATTCTCAAAGGGGTTTATGACCAAGACTTCACCACCCTATGCTTTTTGAAACATGATTTATTTTCAAATACACAATGTATATACATTTTAGAAATGTGACTATTATGTAAATGAGAACAGAATGTTTATCTTCAATAAATGTAAATGGGATCACACTCGTTTCCTTCATTTAAAAAAAAATCTCCAATTTAATTTGCCATGAAAAAGGAAGCTAAAGTAAACTGTCTGTGAAATCCTTGATTCCTTACTCATGCTCATCCACTCCCACGTTGAGAGATCATAAAATCATGTTGCTGCTTCTGCCGGGACGAGCCATCTTAGAGCACCTCTGTCAGCAGGAGCATTCTGGCTCACTCAGGATTTAGACATGCACGCGCCCTCACGCACGCTGACGTCACTGCTCCTAGGTGCCTCCGCCCTGCCTCCGTCTGCCTTCTGTGCCAGTGTTCACGGGACAACGGGGATTAGGAGACGGCTGTGGTCAGGAATGGCCTATACTACTCCCCACATCCTGGGAAGTTTCATCCTCCCCCTCCTGCCCCAGTGTACCACCACTGTCCACCTGATTACTGTAGGAGCTGCTGTGAGCATATAACCTGACCGCCATCCCCAGGCCATGGCTGTCTGTTTGATCAGGGGGGTTTGATAGCTCGTGGTACTTGTTGAGAATTTGGCTTATAGTTTATGAAGTTCAAGAGCTGTTAGTAACCATGCAACTCAGTGCACACCAGAGAAGCAGAGGAAGTCTGAATGGGGTGGGGGGAGGGGGTGGAGGAGGATGGAGCAGCTGGTGTAGGAGGGGAAAGGGAGAGATTAGATCCCAATGACATGTCCCTGTTTCCATGTTGTCACTGCTGCCCAGCTGCATTCCTGTTCTTGGGTTCTAGGGACAGCCAGGTACCTTTACAATAGTTTCTCCCTTTTCATTAAGTCGGGTGAAATTTTATATTTCTAAGGACATGCCCCATTAGATACACACACGTGCATATGCAAAAGGTGATCGGAATGTATAAATATCAAAGCTTCACTCGTCCAATGTTAAGTCTTTAAAAACTGGGATGAAAACAATGATTCGATCTACAAAGTTTTCACTATAAATGTGGTTAAAAAAAAAGAACGTCTATGTCACACTTGGAACTGAATTTTAGAAGAGATTTGAAGGATCACCAAAGTTTTGAGTCTTCTTTGTGCCATTCCAATGTCACCCGAAATAAAAGTCTCTAGGAACAGTGAATCTATCCAGTGAAAGAGTATGAGCTGCTTCACTGCAAAGGAGTGTGATACCAGCCCCGCAGATCCCGGCTTGATTTTATGGCTTTAGACAGCAAGGTCACTAGTGGGAATCCCCTTTGACCTCTGGCCCTCCAAAGATATTTCACAAAGAAATGAAAAACAGTTGTCCTTCATTGGCAAATAAAGTTATGTTTTGGGGTCACAAGTGGCTAAGAGTTCGGGGTTTGTAAAAATGGATGCTGAATGAATTTAATAAACCATAGAAACATCTGAATCCCCTAGGCTTATTCAAGGAAAACTGCCAAATAAGTAAAAAAAGTAAATACCAGGCTGACTGATGGATTTTCAAAATGCCATGTGGTACATGCATCTGATTCCCCCTCTCTCTTTCTCCCACCACCCTCCTCAAAATGGAAATCTCCTGGATGATGTACACAGGTCCATCACATTTTCCTCCGTAGCCCTGTGGAAGGTCTTGGTCAGCAAGTTGTCTGGATTTAAATTTTAAGGGTGTTTTCTGGGTATTTCACATTGTCGGTTCATTTCCACAAAGACTGCCCTCTCTCTTACAACTCTGTCTTTAGAAGAAGTGGTTTAGCACTTCCAGCGCTGTGGCAATCTTCATACCCCTCCCCCCACCTCTATTTGAAGTTAGAGGACAGATACGGTAAACATCTTTTCAATTTAGTGGCAGTGGTCTTGGATGTTCTAATATTCTTTCAATCTTGTAGTTTAAGAAAAGGCTGAAGCTGTTGCCCAATGAAAAAGCTGCATCATCAGGTCAGAACTTAGCCATTGCTTCAAGTCCCAAATATGACGTGGGTGTTTTTTCCAAAATGGGTGTGTCAGCAGTGCCCCCTGGAGGAGGCATCTGTGCATCCAGCTCCTCAGGGGGCACCCACACCCCCACCGGGCCGCAGGGACTGTTGGCCACTTAGCTTCCTCCCTCCCTCCATCCGCCTCACCTGTGATGGTGGCTGAGCACAGCAGTAAAAGCTGGAAGAGAAGGAAAGGGAAGGGCTCAGGGACTAAGGGAGAAAATGGGACAAGCAGAGTTTTTGGCCCATAAGGTTTGTTAATTCATCCTATAAACATTTATTGAAACTAGAGCATGTTAGGCATCGTTCCAATCTCGGAAGAAGAGTGATGGAAAACCAAAACCAAGTCCCTGCTCTCATTATAAAGCTTATAACCTGTGGCAATTAAACGTTTGTGGAGTGAATGGATGCCTAGCTGCAGGAAGTGACAGCAGGGGTGACAGCTGGGGGGCAGCTACAGCTTCCCACTTCGGGTAGCTGTAAACACTGACTTAACCCAAATCTACTTCACCATCCTAGTTTTGGGATTCCAGTCTCGCTGCATGGCAAATGGAACCCATGTGGATTAACAGGTTCACTGTATTTTATTAACAATGTGAATTTCAAGGGCCCCGAGGGAGGGAGAAGGCCGAGGGTGCCCGCGCGCACTGGCGGCGCTCAGCATTATCGGCGTAACCGTTACCTTTAAGCAGCTCCGTTAAAACCGCTCCAGGAGAGCCGCCAGGTGGCACCTGTAAGGCGCAGATGGGAAGTCATTTGCCCCACACCCCACAAACGGGAATTACCAGGCTGCCAGCCTTCCCCGTGGGCTCGGTGGCGAGGAAGTGGGGGAGTTTTAGCCCCCGTTCAGACTGTGTGATTACATGCCCCGTTTTCCTGACACTCCAAACACGCAGAGCGCAGATATGGCCCACGCACCCGGGCTGCCAAAGGCGCACACGCTTGTTGGGAGTAGCTCGGCATCAGTCATCAGCCGCGACGTGGGGGCCGGCGGGGGGTGGCCGTGGCTGCTCCGAGCCCGTGCCCAAGTCTTCCCGCCAGGCCTCTATCCGTTCTACCCCGGAGGGAGAGGCCGGAGAGAGGGCCCCAAGGTGATGGCAAACAAAATTTCGGGGCACGGGGACACCGCCTCCCATTCCCATCCCCTCCGAGGGCTGGGCCGACGCTGCCAGCGGTGGCCTGAGGGTTAACGAACGTTGTGGCTTTTCCGGCCCTGGCCGTAGGGTGGGGGCCCGGGTCGCCCCTCACCATCGCTTCGCACAGTACTTCCCCGCCCCCCCCCCCCCCCCCGCTAGGTGACCGTCCCTGTTCGCAGAGGGGCTCAGAAGAGATTTGGGGCGGCGCGGGGGGGGGGGTGTCAGCACACGAAGCAGGCGTGTTTTGGACATTTCAGGCTGGGTGGCCGGGGCATCAACTCCGTTCTATTAGTAGCAGGGAGCGAGCTGCGCAGGTTGCGCGACTGTCGCTGCCGCCGCCTCTTTTCGGCCGCTGGTGACACCGGGAGGAGACCGCCCGAAACGTGCAGAGGAGGAGGAAGAGCAGGGAGGGTGGGGGTGGGGGGAGAGAGTAGCAATCTTGCTAGGGGGCGTGTGAGCAGCGGGAGAGGCAGTCGCGCTGGTGACAACTTCTCCGGGGCGCGCGCGGCAGGGCTGGCGACCGGGGAGCGAGCGGGAAGCGCGGCGGGAGCCCCGCGGAGCCGCGGCCCGTGCCCTGCGCCGCCGCCTCCGGGTCCGCGGCACCGGGCGCCGACGCTCCGGTCTATAAATAGCAGGTTACGGCGCTGCTCAGCGTGCACACGCTCACCGCGAACGCCGGAAAGTCGGGCTCAAAGTGTCTGCCGCCGCCGCCGCCCCCCACTCCGCCTCCGGGAGAGGTAATTGCCCGCCCGGGCGCCGAGGGCTCGCTGGGGCTCTCTGCAGGCTGGGGTGGGTGACAGGGGGTGACGGGGGAGCGCAGGAACGGGGCAGCGGGCGCGGGGGCATGTCTCGGCGGGGGTAGCCTGCCTGTTTAGCTTCAAGTTTCTCAGTCTTGTAGCCCCCCGCGCCCCTTCAGCCCTGCCGCCTGCGGGGTGGGCTGCGCGGTGGCTCCGTGGTGGCTGGGGCACCTCTGCAGCCGCGCGTACCCTGTCGCTGCGAGCCCCCCGGCCCGGCCGGCGCGCGTGGGCACCCTTACCTACTCACCCCCCACCCCCCGGCCAGGCCCCGCCAACTCGGGGTCCCGGCCGCACTGACCTTCCAGGGCTGCGCCCACCTGTGTGGTTTCCGGGGCGCGGCCCCGGGGGCTCCCTCCCACCTCCATCCCGGCCGCGGAGCTGCCGCCGCCCCTCTCCCGCCACCGCCTCGGAGGGGAGGAGGAAGTCGGCTTTAAGGCGAGGAGTGTATGTCTGTGGGGGCGGGGGGAGCGGAGGTGATTGATCCTGGGGTCTCCGTTGCCCCACGTCCTGGGTTTTCCTAAAGAGCCCCTCTCCATGACCACCCCCCACCCTACCCGCAGCAACTCATTCTCCCGAAGACGCCCCACGCGTCTCCTCGTAACGGCGAGCCTCTCCGGTCCTGCCTCAGAGGGGTCTCACTAAGCGGCGAGAAAGCGAGGGCCTTGGAGTGAGGGCACGGGGTCTGGGGGCGACGTTGTTTAGAGTCTGAGAACTGCGCTGCCAGCTCCCGGCACCTCTGGCAGGGAGGGCCCAGGCCCGAGCAGGTCCGGGAGCAGCCAGGGCTGCTTCCTGCGCGGACTTGGAGGCCGGGAGTCAGATGAGGAGGCTGGAGCTGCACAGACGTGTCTGTGCCCCCTCCCCACGCCTCTGAAATCGCCCCCCCTTCTGTCCTCCCCGGACAAGGTTGAGAGGGAGCTACAGTTTCTGTTCGGGGACAAGAGGTTTAGAAGGGTGAGGGTGTGCATATTGATGAGGTTGTTTCTGCTGCTGCTGCTGCTGCTGCTGCTGCTGCTGCAAAAACTTACTGGGAAAACCTGGGAGGGTTTTCTGTTAACTCTCGGTTTAATGATGCAGATTCTCCCCTTGGCCTCTGTTTTTCCTTTCCTCTCCCCGGGAGCAGGTTTCCTCCCTCTTTCAGAGATGTTATTTGAGGTCATTGCATTTTAAGACTCCAGGTGTTAACATTTTGCATATCTCCTTCCTCTCAGTCTAACAGAACTTGTTTAAAAAGCTGGGGCTCTAGAAAACAAGTAAAAGCCTGGAAGACAGGATCAATTCATCTTGCCCTCCAGACGGGCACTAGAGCACTCTTTTAGAGGTGCACAACTACATTTCGAAGACGTTGTTTGTATCAGGAATTTTCTTAATGTGTCTGGACTAGAACTGGTAATAATCTGACTTAATGCTGAAACAGCTTATAATGTGCCAGGAATCGCCAGCAGGGCAGCTGGCTGAGGGAGCGCAGGAAGTTGAGTGGAAAGAGGATGGGGCGAAGTGGGCATTTTGTCACTTAGTAGACAAAGACATGCATGATCTTGTGTTCGTTTACGATCTGCTCCAGTGACGTGTTGCTCTGAAATCAGAGTGAATGATCAATGGCTTTGTGATAAGTTCATGAGTCTTAAAAATCGAGCTGCCTGGATTTGTGGTTAATACAAAATGCTACTGCAATGGAATGCTCCTTCAGCATATTTCTTTAAAATGTGATTTAGAAGATTGTCCTTGAAAGGTTATGCGAAGTGTACATGTGAAGAGCGTCTAGATGCCCTGTGTCATTAGGAAACATATGTGCTGATTGAAATACTGCTCTTATTTCAGAAGAACCTGCTCTTTGATTAGGCAAATCAATATTTATATTGGTGATAACCTGATGACCAGTCAGGATGTACATATTTATAACTGCCTTTTGCTTTTGGTCCTTTGTTAAAGTGCAAGAAAAACCAAGTTAAGGCTTGTCCCTCTGGCTGTTTAAAGAAGCACACAAAGTTATACGCAGAAAACACTTTTAAACGTTGGCTTTGAAGTTCACTTCGGAGATGCAAATTGCTAACTTCGTTTCTCATGAGATTGTCAAAATACTCATAACCTAGACTCACCTGTTAAATTTGATTATACAATAATGCTGTTACATTTTAGCTGCATGAAATAGAAAAATCATTAAGCTTAGGGAAATGCCAGATATTTGTTCTAAATTGTGCAAATTGAAAGTAATTCATTTCTTTTCTGAGACCTGGGAGTTTCTCCTGGTACAAGTAATGTAAGTCCCCACATGGGTAAGAGTTAACTTTCACTACTTGGAGGCAAAACCTGAGAGAGCAATTCTCTAAAAGACAGAGGGAAACAGCGCAAACTGATCTCATATCTCTTAGCAACCAAATGGATGTCAGTTTCCAGGTAACCTGACATCTGAGAATACAAACTAAAAAAATTTACAAAATCATAATTAGTGAGTAAAATGCTCAGTGAATATCTATTACATTTTCTTATTTCACAGTGCACAATCCCCCATCAGTACTAACATTAGATATATAAATACCATAATTTTGATAATCTGTATGGAATACATGCTTATCTTTCATAATCAGGGGGATTTTACTAGATACAAATGTGCTGTGTGAAACAATCTCAAGGTAAAATGTTAATGTTCAGTTGAAAGCTGTGTCTGTCCCTCCAGTATTCTGTGTCATAACTTTTCAACCTGTCCTTTCTGTCTTTGTAAAGGCCTGGGGATTCTGCTTGGTAGGCCATTTCATTACTACTTTTTTTATGTTCCGTTAGAAATCCTGATTATAGAGCTTCTTAGGAAATACTCCTAAATACACATACTTTGATATCGAGGCCTAAGAAATAAGGTTATCAGACAAACTGTTCAGTTTAAACTTTTATTTTTAAATAAATCGTATCAGGTTGTGATTGCATTTTAGTGGGTAAGATGCACATAACCTTAGTTTTCCCAAACTTTAAATATAGTATGTACCTAGAAAACATTAAGATATGTGAGAATATTTTGAGGAATCTTCAGAGTTTCCGGCACTATTATCATTTAAATCAAGACTTGTTCACTTCATATATTTTCACTACCTTGTAGATTAATGGGAGCATTTTAAAAATGTTATGAAGTTTTATTATAACTGTATTATAATACACACTCATATACACATGTGCTGTCCGGGAAATTTCCACTCATAAAGGCCTCTATTTTTCATATTACTTGGCTGGATACTTTCCGGACAGCCTCTGCCCCGTATACTGGGGTGACAAAAAATGTACACACATTTTAAGAGATGTTATCTATGTATTACTTTTTGAAGTTGAATTATGGTAGCAATGTGCAGTATGATGTTTGCTCAAAAGATGGTGTTAATCATATGAATGCTAGCATCACCATGTGACAGGCAGGACAGTCAAAGAAAATGCCAGAAGTACATTTGTTGTTGGAGGAGGACAAGACCATTTTAAAGTGGTATTTGAAATTCGAGAGCGTTGTTTGAGTTTCTCCCACCTTCTCCTGACTTAACACCCCTTGATTTCTACCTATGGGGGTCATTAAAGGCTGTACAAAACCACCTACCCTGGTGGTACTTTGGGAAGAAACTGAAATGGCATATGCAGTGATACAAGTGGACACTTTGGTCAACATTGCTCAAGCAGTCGATGGCCATAATCAGAAGTGTCTGGATGCTGATGTTCACCACTTTGAGCCCTTTTTGCAAATGCAAAAGTCAAATGCCACTTGTATTCATTATTTGTTATCAGTATATGATGAGTACTGCAATTTTAATACAGTTTTTTCCTTGCTTAAAATGTATATACATGTTTTTGGCACTGTATCTATCTTTCTATCATTTATCTATATGTAAACTGCAGCAGGATTTTTCTTATATAAGGCACAGTTGTAACCACTATCTTATTTCCCAGAAGTATCTTGTTGTAGGTGATATGCCATAAAGACAATGAAATATCTAGGAGTTGGAACTTTAAACATTTTTATAATTAACTTTGTAACTTAACTAAATGTTGAGTTATAATGATAGATGCAATCCCTACATAGGGTGAAGAATTGATTTCAATATAACATATGCCTGTAAATCACGTTTGCCAAACTAAGTTCTTAAATTGCAATATTGTAAGTTCTGTCTTCTGCATTGGGCAGCTGTACTAAGTAGGTGTCCTAATTGTGTGGTGGAGGCTTCAAAATAGCCCTGAGCAGAAGTAAGTGAAATAGATTTGGCAGTAGTCATTTGGTTAAGCTGATTAAAGGAAATCTTGAGAAGTTTTCTAGATCATGTGGCTTTGATTTGAGATTCCAGTGGGAATTATCTAAATCAATCAATTCAAGAGGATGGAGGCAATGCTTCTCTTAAAGGAGAAGCAAATCTTTCCTCTCTCCCTTCCTCCCTCCCTTCCCATCCATTTGTCTGTCATCTGTCTATTTTTACAGCCCCTCTTGATTATCAAAGTAAAGCAATGCAGTAGGCCTAATGTTGAAATTATTGAACAATGTTCTCAATTTTCCACATTCCCAAGTGTGGATAAGTCTGTGGGTTACACAGAAAGCCTTAATCCTCATGCTGATTTCAAATTACTGGAGTAACAACAACAATGAAAAGTATTCAGGATCAGAATATAAATATAATTCTTAAAACTTTTCATATATTGGTTGTTTTTAATACAATTTACTTAATTTTAAGTACTTTAAAAAGAGAACCTGATGTTTTTGTTTCTCAAAAGGGAGTGTGATTTTTTAAAAAGTTATGCAACTGTGGTTTAAAGGCAATCTTTTTAGTGCTTTTCACTGTGAAAAACTTCACTGACAGATGCATGAGTCTTTCACCTTAGTTCTTAAAATAATGTAGTTGTGGGTATTAAGTAGACCAAGCTGGGGACTACCATACAGTGAAACCAATAAAATATACCCCCCAACCACAGCAGAATCATCTCCCGCAATCCTTTCCTTAATCCACTCTTTCACGTGGTTCTCATTTCATTTTCATGGGGATTTACTTTTTGAAAAGTCAAAAGATCAGAGATGAAGTCTAGCGATTAGCACAACCACAACGCAGACATTATTCACTGCTGGGAAAATCAACTAAAAACCAGTGGCATCTTAAAGTGAAATGATGACCTGTAGATGAGGGGAGACTAGAGCTGTGCCCTGAAGAAAGCTTGAACATACCATGAGTGATGATTTAATATCCTACTTAACATCTTCATATGTCAAACTTGCTAGATGACCATTCGTTCCACCTATAGCATCGGCATACATCACATTCATAATAGCTTATATTCCCTATTGGATGCCCAATATTTTTTTAAAAAAAAAACACCCTTTAAAAATTTTATTTCTAATAGCCTTCTTATCATGAAGCAATTATGAATAAATGTTTCATACCTGCCTTTCTGGATGAATTTGCTTTAAAATCGAGCATTTCTACTTTCTGGAAGATGTCCATTGTGCCTTCGGAACTAAAGAGGCAGTTAGCACTAGGTGGCAGTGTGCAATGCTTAGTGGCCTTGGGTCATTTTAATTGCAATATATTTATTATTTTACACCAAATTTATTTATATCATGAGTGAGTTAGTGACATTGAAATCAACAGGCAGCTAAATCCTTAGCAGTGTATTTAGAAGATTGAGTGTTCATAATACTTTAAAGATTTGATTGTAACATTTAACATATTCTGCTTTTATGCAGGGTCTGCTTATGTGAGGAATTGTTAGGAATTAATTGAATTAAATGTGTCAAAATTCTTGTTATGACTGGGCAAGAGAAAGCAAAATGGAAAGTTAAGTGACCATGATAGAAAAAAGAATGTGGCCATTCTAAAACAGACATGGTATTAACCTTTTGCATTTTAATCCTAATCCTGTCACAACACAGGCTGAGCAGATTCTTTCTGGGAGTTGAAGGTTGTAATTGTTCATTTTTCTCTGTTGCCCTTGGGACAATGTGAAAAAAAAAAAAGTGCAGGTTGTCTCACTGACGCTTCTGCAGATCCCCTAATGTCGTCCATGATAATGATGGCCTGGCCACCGCAAGGGCCAAACCAGCCACGTAGCTCTGTAATTCACAGTCAATTATGACAGCTGAAATCTATCTGACCCACTTCTTCTTGGTTAATCTGGATGTGGGCATTCCTGTCTTTGGCTGAATGATTAAATTATGGCAGTGTTCACCAATGTATGCCATTGTCTGGGCACCAGAACGGGGCCTCTGCACGGTCCAGCCACCTGATTGGACCCTCCAAAATCAACGTGGTCGGCCTTTTGACCGTGTTCACAGAATGTGGCTGCTGGGGGAATGGAACCTAGTGAACGTTAATGAACATGAATTGGCATAATTCAGAAATGCACTTCTGTAAAGGACTTTCTACTGTGTAAAATTTCAAATTAATAATAAAAACTTAGAATAGTATGATGCGCCCCCATGTATGCATCGGCCAGCCTCAGTAATTGTCAAATCAGGGCCATTTGTTTTATGCACAATCCCACCCACTTTCCTTTCCCTGGAGTTTTTAGAAGCAAATTCTAGAAGTTATACCAAAGGAAATATACGTATGAAGCAGTTATTTACCCAAATAGATACCATATGAGGGACAATTAAGAAACTGACGACAGTGAAAACACTAATATTTCATTTCAAAAAATGTGAAACCTTGGCATTAGGTAAATTAAGCACTTGAATTTGTTCCTGGCAACTATGGCCAGCTTTGTGTAATTAAGGAATGCATTTCAGTTTAGGGTCTACGTGTGTCCTTTTTCTGAATCATCAGAAGTGTGCAACCGTGACCCTTGAATGTGTTGGGTAGGTGGTGCTGCCTGGGTAGACCAATGGCTGCATTAAGCTCCTTGGATGAAAACAGATGTTACCTGTCTGCATACCTGATCACCGCCATTCTCTTATGTAACTTTTTACTTGTACAGAGACGGACAGACGTAGATGCAGCAGACCCTTGGCATGCACGAATTTCGTTTGCATGAGGCAAGGTTTTACCACGCGTCTGAATGGTACATGACATGCAGTCATATGGAATTGTGCTGCGGTGTGAACTTAAATCACGCGGTCCTGGGAACTGGCCTTTCAGTTCGGGAGCCTAGCCAGTGGCCCAGCAGTCACACCTCCGGGTGATTTTATGCTCTAGGATGTGGCATTTCACTTTGGAGGGCTAATTATGCCTGGTGAGTGTGTTTGAGAATTTGGGAACCTGAGAAATCGTTTGGTCCTCCCCTTTGAGACTGTCATGGATCTCCTAAAATAGACCTTTTACATTTTGTGCAGAGGTGAAATTTTAAATGAACAGAAGTTTTTCAGGTTTCAAAAAATTGACAGGAACCACTGTGTATAAATCACTGTGACAGTATATATCTAAGAGCAAATATAATTCCACTGTAGAGAAAACAAGTAATTTGTATCTAAAGGGTTTATGGCATGCTATATTTTTTATATGTATTGAATTATATAGGGAGCAAAGTCCTTGTATAATTTTCTTACTATTAGGCACATGGTTTTTTAACTGTTTTTGAAATTCACCATAATGTTTTCTTTCCCTGGGCTATGTTTTAAAACTTGCCTCTTAATTTATTCATGTTATTCATATTCTCATTTCCCATTTTATATTTTGGGTAGGAGTGAAGAATGGTACATACTCAGAATAGTGGAATGAGAAATAATCAGGCCAGTTGGCTTCTAGTTGATTTCTTTCATTCTTTTTCCTACTTGTTTTTTTTCCTAATTATAAATGTAATAAATCTTTATTGAAGAAAATTTGGCAAGTGGAGGAAAGTCTAAAGAGGAAGAAGAAAAATCACCCCAAGACAACATTGTTAGTATTTGCTCGTATTTCTTTCTAGGATTTCCTGTGATTCTTTTACAAAGTTGAGATTATAGGTGTGTATGAAATGAGAGTTCAGAATTTGTTTTCACTTTCAATTCTGTTGTTCAGTTCAGTTTAGGTATTGATCGAGCCCCTACTACGTTTCAGGAACTATGCTAAGCTCTGTTCTGGTTTATAGCGATGGATACAAAAGAAAATCAATTTTTGCATGTAAAAATGTAAACACTTCTCTGACTGCTTTTTGTATCACGGTCTGGTGGTCAGGCACATGGGGCATTATCGTTTGTACAGCCATCCTCTCAACTTAGGCTTTTACATTACTGGCTTCTTTTTGTTATCACACTGTGATGAATATTTTCTGTATGACCCTGTTTTCTGATATTCCTTGTCTGTATTTTTCACTGTTTTTTTTTAAAGGGGTGATTCCTAGAAGCAATATACTGAATAAAGGGTATTGCCAGATTGCTTTCCAGAAGGATAGTACCCGTTTTTCCTCTCCCTGGCAGTACGTGCCATGTGGCCTTCCTCACCAGAATTGAGAGCTATTACTTTTTAAAAATGTTTTGTTAATTGGAAAGGTGAAGATGATTGTAATGACATCACTAACAATAACATCATTATCATCAATAACAGCAATATCCTTGTTGATCTCCTCTTACAGGCCGTTCATCATGCAAGGTCTTCATATTATCTCATTTAATCTTTGCAAAAGCTGTAAGAGGAGAACAACATAATCATCTGTTTGAAAGGTTAGGAAACATTTTTTTTTTTGAGAGGGTAAGTGACTTCTCCAAGGCCACACAACTGATAAGTTATAGAATTGGGTTTTGGACCAAGATTGATTTGTCTTAAAATCTAGGCTTTAAAGTGGTACTTTCTTCTTCTATTGTTTGGTTAGGTGAGGCCGAATATTTTTGAAATGCCTATTTTCATTTGTACTTCATTTTTAAATATTCATTCCTGTGTTTAGCCTGTTGGTATATATTGGAGCCTTGGTTTTTATCCCCCCATCAATTTCATTTAGTGTCCTTTATATATTAGGGATATAGTACCCTTTGTCATTTATGTTACCTGTATTGATTGCTTTATCTTTTCTTCACATGTGGAAGTTGACATGTGTGCGTAGTTAGGTTGAATGTCCTATTTCTTTTGTTGATCTTTTTGCTTAACGAGTGCTTCCTCATTCACAGAAAAGGTTAAAATTTACCTAAATTATTCTCCCTTGAAAACAATTTACGTTTAATTCCTTAATGATTTTTACCCCTTCTCTACTCCACCTGATTGTTTTGGTGGGTGTAAGATAAGAGGTAAATTGATTTTTTTTTTCTAAAAATAGTTAAGCATTTTCTAGTATTAATTTTCCACTTATTTGTGATCCTCTTTCCCTCCCTCCCTCTTTCTCTTTCTCTCCTCTGACCCCCATAGTGGGTTTCTGGTTCTGGTATACTTATTTTAATATCACAGAGGGTTAAATGTCATTGTTGTTTACTTAATTTCTGATAGGATCGATACCATCTTCATGTTGATTTTCTCTGTGTGTAGCTTTTAAGACATTCTCACCAATACTTCTTCCACAGTTATTTCAGAATAATTTGGTAAAGCTTCCCCCAACATAATTTTAGATTTTAATTGAAGTTTCACTGAGTGTATAAGTAGAATTGAGGCGAATGGGCAACTTGACAAGCTTTTTACTCTTATGCAGAACCTGGCATGTCTCTCAGTCACATTTTGATTTGCAGACACTTTCAGGCTATCTATAAGGGCCTACGTTAGACATTAGTCATTGTGTCTAAATATTTCCCTTTCTTGTGATTAGTGCTTCAAACTGACCTAGAAATTATATAGCACTTCTTCCATACCATGGGCCCACGTTAGCTTTGCTCACTTGGGTTCGCATGGTGGGCCTGATAGCATCCACTGTCCGTGAGAGGGCGGGGCAAGTGAGTTCTGAAAGCTTCTCTTTTTCACTACAACAGCCTACAACCTGGCTCTAAACATACATTTATTTTAAATTATTTTCCTCACTTTAGACTGAGAAGATATACATTCAGAATAAATATTTATTTATTTATTTATTTAGTATGTGGGTAGTTCCCTGGCTAGGAATCGAACCCAGGCTGCAGCGTTGACAGCGCCAGCGCCAAAGCCTTAAGCCACCACATCACCAGGGAGCTCCCTCATTCAGTATAAGTATTTAAAACATCGGCATGAATAATAGTACAACTTCAACAGCTCATTAATGAGATGTCATAAAATTATCCAGATTTATGTATTACTTTGTATCAACAAAATATAAAGCAGCCAACATTGCTCAGCTAGGTTCTTGGTTTCCGGTTGTTGACTGACAAAATTACCTCTAAGATTATTGATTTTGACCCATTACAGTGGAGTGCCAGGGTTGGGTAACTAGCTGGAAGTTGTATCTTATTTATTTGGGTCTGTGTTCCAGTTCTAGAGATTTTAAAGATGAAAATCCAGGAATATTTTTATATGCAATTTGTTCATGTCTTTTTAAAAGTGCTACACAACACTATTCATTCTTCTATTGACCGTGGTATATAAAATAGTGTGCTTATTGGAATCACGCAGAAGAAAAAACTTTGCTTTTATTAACATGAGTCCTCCAGGTTTTCTTGAGGCTGAGACTTGCTTATTTCAAGCTAATGAACCCTTCCTCGCTGGTGCCCTGTCTTGGGAGCTGTAAATAGACAAGTAGGACAAGTATTGTGTGTGGGACTCTTTAGGCCCAGTCATCTGTCCCTCCACTTCCAGTTATATCATTCTTCTGTCGTACATGTAGTTATATGTGAGTTGCAGGCATTGGGGTGTGGTAAGAACTGTCAGGTCTTCTCCATGGATGGGCCAAGTGTCAGAGTCTACTGACATCACTTTCTGTGTCATAGGCTAGATAATTGAGCTCAGCAACACATGAAAACACTTGGAAAGCTTATTTTGCTTCTGTTAAGATCTTCTAATTTTCATGCTTAGGTTTATATATTTCTTTTTAGTTAGCACACTGTTGCTTTGAGTATTCATCAGTGATGAATAGCCTCTCAAAACCTTAAGAGAGTTTTTCTTGCACTTGTTTAAATTTCCCTGTCAAAATCTCTTGGGTGATAGGATGCTGAGAAACAGTGTAAGAGAGGAAAAGGTGGACTGGAGTAGACAGTGCACAGCAAAGAAATGGCAATGGTATTCTAAAGCACCCAACCTTGAACTTGTGATTCTAACTCATTAGACTTACATTTCCATGTTGTTCTCTGATTCCAGCACAGAAATGTTAATTATAATAAAAAAAAATAAAAAAACTCACTGGAAAAGTCTTAGTTTGAGAAGGCATCTTTCAAGAACTCTGGTTTAATTTTTTCCATCTCTTTTAGGATGCCCAGCGTCTTCATTTGGTCAGGAGTTTCAGTGCTAAAACAACCCGAGGGACTTGGGCAAATGAGATGATTGGTCACCTTATCTCCAAAAACACGTTTGAAAAGTATAGGGAGAGTCATAAGTTAAAGTTCTTAAACAATCTAATTGTACTCAGTAGAAAGAAGAGACAGTTTTTGGTTATTAAAGAGTTTATTTGAACGTTCTACGAAAAATAATTACCTCAGAGATATTACAGAATTTGCACTCAGTTCCTTTGCTGGCAGAAACTGGCTATTTTTTATTTGTGTCCTTATTTATTTGTTCATAATTTATTCACTGCATACTTCTAAAAATGATTTGAGATAGCTTACAGTAAATCTACATATAAAGTGCACATAAAGGTACTGGGTCTTTATAGCCGTTCGACAGTAATGAGAAAAGATGTATTCTAGAGCTTGACTAGCAGGAGTATGTCTTAAAAATTAAATTTGACAGTATGAACACTACTCAGTATTCTAGGTAGAAAAACATATAGGGACATTTAAAATCACACACCAAATCTCATGATTTTGGATAAAAATGTAGCAATTATTTGAGCAGTTGTTTGACATTCCAGGGTTCCCACCAGACAGTCAGGTGGGGCCCGGCTTCGAAGGGCTCTGGCCGCCCGAACACGGAGCGGGGCTTGTTTTCGATTCTGGGTCTGCAGAGTCTAGCTTTAGACACAGTTGTATTTCTTTGAAAAGATTGTTCCATTTGTTAAAAAACAAACAAACAAACAAACACAACAAAACTGATTTTATAAGCCTTTGTTTTTCCAAATCTAGACTGTTGTGATTTGGGAAAAGTCACTGAAATCTACCTGAGCCTGTTTTCTCGTCTATTAAGTAGTGATAATAGTAACTATCTCATAGGTTTGTAGTGAGAATGAAGGGTGATTGTATATAAAAATGACTTGTAAAATATACTATGAAAGTAGAGTATTAATAATATGGACAGCCATTAATATAATTATTATTCTCTTGTATCCTGTACTCCGAAGACTCATTTAGGACTCAAATACAGTTTTACATATAACCAAGGAAACTAGATAGATTCATCTTGGATGGGGGTAAGTGCCCAAGGATATTTAAGAGAGATGTACTTATTCTAACTTACCCAAGTTAGTTAAAATCTTGTATTACAAATGCAGTCAGTTGACTTCCTGGTATCATAAGTGAAATTGCTGCAGTTCATTTGTATAGCACCCACCTAGAGTTTCTACAAGAGATGACAAAATATACACACATTTTAAAAATGCTTTAGACAGGGTATGGCTATTCAGAAGGTCACAGTCTCCACTCCTCCCACCTACCTCACTTGTATTACTTGCCTGACCCTTGTAGGCATTTGAGCTCATATCTTCTAAACAAACAAAAATGAAGTGGCCTATGTATTTCTCAATCCAGCCTTCTCGTATATGAATATTATCACCTAAAACAAGGGAACAGTGAAAGGTGAGCAACATATACTTCAGTATTATGTTTTCCAGCAGTGTTTTTGTTTGAATATACTTTGACTTCTCAAGGCCTCAAACTTGAGTTAGGGCAGAATGATAGACTTGGCATTCTTTTGTGAAATTTAAGAACCTAATACAGAATCTCATCCAAATAGGTAGTCATTTCCTAATGCTGAATGGAGGAGAGTGAGGGCTTATCTGTGGACAAAACTGGGAAGTGTTTTAGGAAACGATTCAAGTCCACTCTGATGAACTTTGGGCCATTCATCTCCTTATCTATAAATTGGTTCAGTAACACCCACCTTTCAAAGATGTTATAAGGATTAAATATCATAAACTATGTAAAAAACACAGTATAAGACCATAGTAACTCTTCAATGAATAGTCTTCAAACTATTTTATCACTATGGTTAATACTTTTTATTATGATATGAATGAATAGAATTGATATAATCTTTATCAGACAATGTTTTCTAAACTTTTGACAGTAGAATTTTAAGTGAAATCTCAGATTATAAAGTAGATATAAAAACATTTTATGAGTATAGATACATTTTGGAAGTTCACATTTAAAAGATATATTTACTTATTGATAAGGTCAGTCAATGAAAGCAACAAGGAGGTTCCTTTTTTCTGCAGACAAATATGTAAATTCTGAGCTGATAGATAAAAGTTGCACAATTATATCAGCTCTATCATACAATTTACTTTTTGTTTTATTTGGTTTCTTCATTTTTAAATTTGGTGTCTTTATTTGACTTTCATTTATTTGGTACTTTTATTTTGTGGCTTCATTTGTTTTATGTGGTTTCCTTCTCTAGATTGCAAATCTCTAAGGATGGGGAGCATCTCCAGTTCATCTTTTGGACCCAATGTCCAGTAGAATGCATGGGGCATGGTAGGCCTAAAACTGTTTTATTTTTTCCTGAGTCAAGTCACTGTTTCTTAAGGTCGGTTGGAAAGGACAGAAAATGATATAATAAAACAATTTATCTAAAAATTATGCTTGCTTGATAATGGTCTAGAAGAACTTTAATCTGTTAGTTAAGCTCTTGGTAAATCGGGGAAAATTTGGTCTTTGAAAAGCCTGTACATGTTCGTGCGTGTGCACGTACATGTGCTCCTTCATACACGTGGATTTTCTTGTGAGGGTTCGTGTGGGACAGACTGAAGGCCATGGGAAGGGAATGAACATTTATGGAGGGCCTGCTGGGTGTCAGGCACTTGCTAAGCACATTGCCTTGACTATGGCCTCCCTTTCCGGAGGAGTTTTGCTGCACTGGAACCTGTTAATATGTGCCCATTGAAATGTTCATCAGACTGTGGCAGGCAGGCCCAGGGGTCGACTTCTGTCTTCTCCAGGCTGAGTAAGTTGCAAGATTTCTTATCACACCTGTCTTATCCATGAGAATTAGCAATAAAAAGTTGAGGTAATCGGCAAAAAATGTATCCTCATGGGAACTGACCTGCTCTATTCTGGTAAAAATAACAAAAGCTAGCATGTACTGAACACTGTCAACGCTTGGCTCCCATTGACTCTAACTCCTCACCATTGAGTGAGGTAGGCCCTGAGGTTACCCCATTTTATAGGTGAGAAAATTGAAGCACAGAGAAGAATGTAATATGCTCTAGTTCCATGTTTAGGAAGTGGCAGAGCCAGTATTCTGAGAAAATTCCTTAAGCACACCACCTGTTCTTACAATCTGACTTGGACTATCAGCAGCTGAAGTAAGAGGAAGCCTCGTGTGTCCTTGCCAGTTCCATGTTGGAGGTTCTTCATTTGAGCTTCAGTTGATGGGGAAGGAAAAGTCTGCCCCCTGGTGGCCTGCAGCCATGGTAGCAGGGGCCAACGTGCTCTCTGTTTTGGTGGTAAAGAGGGTAGGTGGTTATTCCCATCCAGGAGGGAGCGGGAATAGAAGCAATGTAGGTTATCTGTAGGGTCCTTTCCTTTGCCATTTGTTTCTTCTTTAAGTTGGGAAAACTGATGATTTAGCTCTGGTTGGATCAATCAGTGGAAAAACATATGTCCTGAGAAGAAAATATGTACATACAGAGGGTGCCAAAAAATGTACCCACATTTTAAAAAAGGAAAAAACTGTATTAAAATCATAATACTCAATATAAACTGATAACAAAAGATGAATTCAGGTCACGCTCGACTTTTCAATGACAAGAGGTGCTCCAAGTGATTACCATCAGTACTCATATAATACATAGATAACATCTCTTAAAATGTGTATACCTATTTTTGGCACCCTGGTATACTATCTGGAGACCCTGTGCTAATTATAAGCATAAAGTTGTCCAGCAACTGGGAACCTTTAATCATGCTCTTTGAGCATTCTAGCCAAAATTGTGGCCTAGAAAACGTTGTAGGTGGAAGGAAACATCTACTGTGTTTTTCATGAGAGCTGTAGAATCCGGTATGCTTCATTTACACGGTCATTTTACATGCATTGGGCACACTTAAAAATTTTACCTGTCACTAAATTTTCTACTCTGTACTTTCCACATAAGTATATGAAATAAATGTTAACCTCTGTAAGATTCTCAGGTTATAGCTGTCTGTAGAAGTTGGAAGGTAGAAAAACCACTGTACAGGCTGGATTGTTTTTCCCTCCTGCTGTTTTAGGAGATAAATCTTGAGCACAAAATGTATTTCATTTTTAGGAAAGATTTGTTTACACTGTTAGGTGCCAATGATGCTAAGGTTTATTTGTGCCAAGACTACAGATATGGTGGGACTTTATCCACACTGTTAAGAACAATGTATTTGAAGAAAATGAACACACCTTGGGTGACAACTCATTAAGATAAGCATGCATTAAATCTCATTCTGTGAAGACTTCTCTCTCTCTCTCTCTCTCTCTCTCTCTCTCAGAAAGTATTGCAAGCTAGCATGGTGTGACCATTGCAAATTTGTTTGCTGGTCTCTATGGGGAGTTTCGTTTGCAGATCACCCAATGTAGAGACTTAATCTTGGGAAGAGGAAAAATGCTTTTTGAAAAACTCTAGAGGAATTGATGTTTTTGGCCTGATCATAATTCATTGAATGCACAAGGGGAAATGTGTGAACCATGTTCTTTAAATTAATGGGTAGTGAGAAGTCTTTCCTCACCCTAGTGAATCCTTGTGGAAGACATTTGCAGAGAAATGACTGGAGCTGCTCCCCTGCGGGGAGATTAATGTTTTAATATGCAGAAGCAGACAGCTCACAATTCCTTTACTCAATGGCACTCTGAGCCACACAGTCTTACTGCTTGATTTTCCCCTTGTAGCTTGTCTTCCTAAAAAGTTTTGAGATTATCATGCTCGGCAGAGTATGTCAGGCAGAAAAAGTCGAGAACCTTATGATTTCACTCGTACGTGGGCTATAAAACTGAAAGTAACAAACTAACAAGACAAACAAGCAAAAGCTCATAGACACAGACAACAGTTTAGTGGTTTACCAGAGGGAAAGGGGAGTGGGCGATGTTGAGGAAGGAAGGGTGTGAGATATGTGGTGTTGGGAGGCAAATTGACTGTGGGCGGTGAACACGCAGTGCAATATACAGATGACGTATTACAGAGATGTATACTTGAAACCTATATAATTGTATTAACCAATGTCCACACAATAAATTTCATTTAATAAAAAGGAAAAAAAAAAGTTGTGGGGTCAAACAGAGCCACTAATACAAAGCCATATCCTTGGTCTAGACTTGAGGACTCCGCTAATGGAACCACCAAGCAATTTGTGTCCTCAGTCTGGTAGAATAAGTATCTCTGTGAAGGTACGGCGATTTTCCTGCTCATCCAGTCGAATTTACTACTTGATTGACCAGCATCAAAGTTCAGCCCTGGAAGATGGTGTTGGGGAGAGTGTATCCTTAGGCCCTCTTGTCTCTGAATTTCCAGTAGCAGTAGAGGCTGACAAAAGATTACCTTTAATAACGCACCACCAGTATAGTACACGCATGACTCTTGTCATCGCCCTGTCTTCCATCCTGCCCGGCCTCCGGAAGTCACAGGGATCTCTATGTGGCCATCATCCCTTATTTCCTGTATCCTCGCTTCTCTTCTGCCTCCTTCCAATGAGAGTGAACATGCTCAAGATTTTCACTTGTCAAAAAGTATACAACACCCTCTCCACTGTGTAATCCACTCCAGCTACCTTCATTTCTCTTCCATGTGACAGCCAAGCCTCTTGGAAGAGATTTCCAGCACACTTCCTGTGCTTTCTTGTTTCCTTATGGAGTCTACCCCCACAGCTCCGGTGAAACTGCTTTTACTAGTGTCACTAAGGTTCTTTCCTTCATGTGATAGTTCTCTATCTTAATGTGATTTGTCCACTTGGCAATATCACATTAATTATTGCATTAAAAATTCTTTTTTGCTTGATACTGAATTCTTTAATTTCCGAATATAAAATATCTTGGATAAAAATATATATAGTTGTATATTGTAAGAAAAAAATCATCAAACATGCTGTGCCCCTCTCTTTGATTGGAGTTGCACTGAACCCTAGATCAATTTGGGCAGATTTGACCTCCATAATGTTCATTTCTAATCTTTGTATTCATGAACAATGTATTTCTGTCTTACTGTCTTTCAATATAGTTTAAACATTTGTTCTATAAAGGTCCTCTGCATCCTGTGTTAATTTTATTCTTTGGCACCTCATTTTTATTGTAGTTATTTGAAATGGTATATATTTAAAAAGTATGTTTTCTTACTACAGTAGGCTCTCAAATAACCAGCACTTATGGGGTTGGTAGATGCCAGATAAATGGAGTAATATTTCTTCTTCTTCTTCTTCTTCTTTTTTTTTGCTGGTTGCTTGAGAGTACTGTATTTGTTAATGGCTTATAGAAATATTGATTATTATTAATTTTAGTGTATTGATTTTATAGTTAGCCACCTTATTAAACTCTGTTTTCTAACTATTTTTTTTCTTGTAGCTTTGCTGTTTTCTAAGTATATTTATTGTGAGTGTTGATTGCTAGTAAACACTCTTGGTTTCCATTTATCTTAAACTGCATTTGTTTTGGGCTTGCTACTGAGTAATAGTGTTACACAATTCCAAATTTATGGTTTGTCTCTCAACCACAGTTTTCTGGCTTCTCCTGTGACTCTTGGGAATTTTGTTTTCAGTCTAATAGTCTTTTTTTTTTTTTTTTTTTTTTGGTAGTGATCTGTCTGGTCGAGATAAAGGGGAACCACAAGGAAGAATGCAGAAACCCAGGTCTAACAGCAGCAGAGCTGGAAGGTGATGAGAAGCTGGAAGGAGGGAGGGTCATGTAGAGCTGGAGCAGTGACCTTCTGTCATGAGCATTTAGCCCTGGGGAGCTCACAGAGAAGGGGTCAAGGTTAGAAACACCTGGACTCCCTCTCCCCCTCCTCTTTCTTTCCCCCTGCCTGTGCTACTCATTGGCCAAACCCAATCACAAGTCATGATAGGATTGATGTGATGACAGGCACAAGCCGGACAAAAATAGCGGGAGGAGCGCCTGGTGGCAAAGGGTGGGGAGAGTGGGTCTGTAGCGTTTGGCATAAGCTGTTTGGCTCGTTCTGCTTAGTTTTATTTTTCTCTTCAAATTTGTTTTGATCATTTTTGATTATTCTTGGTTGTTTATCAAATTGAAATTCCATCTTTTGTTTCCTTGGGTATCTCATGCATTGGTATTTATATTGTATCTGTTAGATCTGGTGTCTTAAGTCTTGAGGTTTTATTCTTTTTGCTGTTTCTGTTGACTCTTGCCATGGTGGCTTGCTTCCTTGAGTTTATGTTCATTTGTTAATATGAGCACGTTTGGCTAAAATTAATCTGTGCAATTCTTAAGGGACTTGAGCTGAGGATTCTTTTCTCCAGAGAGGATTGGCAGTCATTTCTGCAAGTACCTCCACAACGTTCTCTGTGTGAGCAATGTCATTTAAACTTAAGGCTCCTGAGCAAGGATACAGGTTTCAGGAAAGGCTGTCTCCCCCTCCCTCTCCCTCCCCCAGCCCCCCAGCTCAGAGCTAGGATGGAGGTGGGTAGATTTCCTCATCTATCCCCTTCATTGATGGGAGTTTTACAGACCTGCCTATTACAAATATGACTTCCCTTGAGAAGTTCTGTGTGGGGCTCAGGGTCACGGTCCAAAGCCTTAATACCTGTTCTCTAATACTGGGACTCCCCAAGGTCTCGTTTCCTGCTATTAACATTTGTCCTGCCCTGTTTCAATTTAGCATTCAATTTAATTTGCCATTGAAGGGTTTTCTTTAATTTCTTGTGGATTCTGCATTGCATATATGACTGCAGTTAATTTGAAATCTAAGACTTTGGTGTGAAAGCAAATCGTCAGTCCTGTTTTTCACTTCTTGTTTTGCCTTGTCATCTTCCTCAATGTCATTTCCCTGCCAAGCCTTTAAATTTGAGGTACTTCAGAGTTCTGTCTAGTTCCCTCTTCCTGAATCATTTTATATTTATACATCAGTTATTACTTCAACTCACCACCCGTTGTAATCTCCATGTGGGCAGGGAGCGTGTTGATATTTTCCACCAGTATCTCTCTAGTGTTTAGCATAATATCTAGCACATGGTAGGTGTCCAGTTCATATTCGTTCAATGAATGAGTGAAAGGAAGACCTGTTAATGTGTCTCAGTAGGGAATGACTCGTTTGTTGTATTATAGATGAGAGGGGTTGGAACAGTAATGTTTCTATAATGGGTAAATACTTTCAGACCATTTCTCTTCAGGAAGTATGTCTATGCCTTTGGATTTTTCTCTACTTCATGCTATAGGCAAAGTAAACTATCTTTATCCCCCCTTAAATATATGCATGCCTGTAATGCATGTGAACATGTAAAATTCTGAACAGCTTCAGTTGGTAATGGGATTTTTCCATCTGCTGAGCGGGATGTTACTGCATCTCTCCTGGTGAATAGAAACAAATTATTATTGGCGTTTTTTCCAGTTAATATGAGGACCTTCTAGTTTGTGTGTGACTTTATTAAGTTTGATGGTTAGCTTCAGGAGAGCAGATAAAATGAAATGAACTTCTGCTAATATTCAGAATGTGCAACACCTGAAAACATGGGAAAGCACTCTAAGTGCCAAGGGGTGGAGGGTGCGGGTAAAATCTGTCTTTGTTAATATTGCACAGCTCTTACGCCAACAGCATGGGACTGGCTCATGTCTATGAGGTTCTTTTCTTAAAGAACAGTGTGGAAAACAAGCTATAGCTGTGGAGAGGTAAGCCTGGGACTGACCCTGAAAATAAAGAACTTCTAGCTTTTCCAAACAAGAAGTGACTGACCTTGAAAGCCAATGACTATTAGAAATAGTAAGGCAAGACCTGATTTGTGTTTTTCAGTGGACCTTGAAAACAATGGTGAGGAAGATGACTTTGGGAGTAACAGACAGTACAGAATGTTACCAGTGGGCCTGTGGACAAAGAAATGCTGCTGCAAATTTCAGTAGCTACAAAGGGAGAGCGATTTCAACACCAGTGACAAGCTTCCAAGAGCTTTTAAAGATGAAAATGGTCATTGTGCTTTATCTTGGCTATTTTAGAGAGCTTGCTGGGTTATTCATTTTTCTTGGACGTCAAAAGCTGGAGAGTTGAGATCATGAAGACCATAGAGGGGGAGAGATCTTGTCAAAGTAAATAGGAACACAGGCTTCGCTGTCTGTGAGTTTCCCCAGAGAAACAATAGTCACAACGGACAGTATCATAGATGAGAACACTGCACCCAAAAAAACAGAGAGGCAGCGCCTGTGCAGGGGGCAAGATACTGTGCAGTTTTAAGAAATCAGTGGGAAAACGTTTCTGTTTGTTTTGTTTGTCTGTGTTTGAGTTTAAGGAAATGGTTCAGCATTAAGAGAATGAAAAAGGGACAGGGCCCTGTCTCCTAGGACTGGAGGTTTGGGGATAGCAGGCAGCATCTCTAGCAACAAACCGAAAGGACAGCAGCCTCTTGGGTAAAATGCTGGAACTGATGCCACTAATTCATTTGTGGCAATGTTTTGAAATATAAGAATAATCAAAATGAAGAACTGCTCCTATGAAATTTAAGGGTGTATGAGCCTCATTTTTCCCTGTAGCCAAATACATTTATGGAACTTAACCAACTAAAGCTTAGGGAGAAGATTGACCATCAAATTTTGGCTGTTGGGCCTGGGATAAGGAAGACGTGTAGTTGCTCCTCGTGTATATTTCACAGATGAATTCATTAACTTCTTCTCAAACTACTTGCACTGAAATTACATTTGAGCCAGTTATTGGCAACATAATCAAATTGAAAAGAAGTTAAGTTTCTAGAACAGGGCATATAAACAATGAAACATATGAAAAGGGGCTTTTATTTTCTGAATCTGTACAAGTAAAAGATTGGACAAAGGCTCACTGAGTTCTCTTTTAGCTGGAGCATTGCATGACTCTAAGAATCTACAATTTGCATTTTCCCCCTATTTCTTCTTTGCTGTGCCATATGCAACAGCCAAGCTATACTGCTTGATTTCTCCCAGATGCACTCCCTGCTTCTTCATATTTTCACCTTTGAGACTATGCTTCTTTCCCAATTTTGTCTCTCAAAAGTCTACCCAGGCTGTATTAGTCTAATCCAGGTCATATGCCACGAAGTTGTCCCCAAGTTCCCTCTCTGAAAGTGATCTCCAGGTGCTGTGCACCAAAGCTTAATACTTTCCACACTAGATTATAAACTTCCTGAGGTCGGGGTTTTCATGATAGATTCCCCTTGTGTAGAGCACCGTGCTTTGCACATGATAGCACTTTCTATTTCTGCATTAAATTGAAAGTTCATTAAAGAAAACCATTTACTGGTAGAGTAAAGCCAACCAGATGACGTGACAGCAAAGTCTTAAATTTACGTGATACATTTAGTGAAAATAAGCAAACTTTTGATCTGAGTCTGAAACAAGTGTATGGGAGCATTGTTGACATGTCTACTAGCAGAAGTAGGTGATCAGTACTCACATTACAGTCATTCTGGTAGCCACATCCCCTCTCGAAAAAGTACTAAGCCTTCTAGCAATGAAAAAGCAAAAGGAAAACCTACTGTATTCACAAAAGGCAAATAACATGCCCTGTGGAAGATCTAAGAAGGAGACTGGTTACTAGAAGAGTCTGAAGTATACTTTACTTAACTCATCAAAGAGATTAGCGTAAAAATTCAAGGTTGTTGTTACTACACAGAGCTGCCATCAGTTTTTCCTCCTCTAGCATACCTCCTCGCTGTATGCTTTCTGGGACCAAAATGGAAACGACTTGAAGAGAAGGCCCCAGCACTCTGTCAGGAGATGGATTTCTAAACCCAAAGACAAAGACTTCCATTTTGAACAGTTTCTAATTCATATCATTAAAATTGAGGGGCCATTTTTTCCTAGTTCTGGACTTTTTTTTTTTAAAAGAAAGGATCCTCTTTATTTAAAAAAATAATTTGTATAAAGTGGAATAATACTGAGGTGATCCAACTGTCTGTCTGAGAGGGAGGCACTGAGACCCTGTGTCCGAATGCAGAACCGAGGAAAACGAGTCAGCGCGGGCTTGCTCGGGCGGCTCAGCCGAAAACATTCACTCTTGGGATGGTGTGCAGAGGCGGCTTGTGGTTTGTGCCTTTGGCGTGTGTGCGTGGGGTCATTCATACCAGAGAAGCCATAGCTCTTGGAGTCTGACTTACGGTTAATTTTAAATGTTAAAGTAATCACTTATTTAATCGAGTGGGTGCACGGCAGCTATTCTTAGACGTTTCTAGGCTGTTTTGACACCAGGAGGGTTGAGAGGCAGGAAAGGGTGGTCTAGGAGGAGCACCTGGAGGACTGCCTGCCCCTGCACGGTCCAGCCTTCGCTCTGTCATTGGAGACTTCCAGAAGGAGGAACAGCTTCTGTCCTAAAGCGCCAGCAGTGCCACTGAAACAGCCAACAGCTCGCCAAGGCATCGGTGAATTAGTGTTGAAAGTAAAGGCCATTTTAGAGAGAGAGGATATTTAGTGATTTACGTAATCTGTAAACAACAATAAAGCACTTCAATGAAAAATACATCTTCATCATTTAAAATGATCAAGATTTGATAGACATTCAGTCTGTTTTTGAAAAGCCCGTGTATTAAAATTGTGTCATTCTCCCTACGCCAGGGGACTGATTGTTTTGGGAGTGGAAGAGCACTATCATATTCTTATAGTTTTACATTTTGATTATTTTCTATTCATGTGGGAAGAAACCCTACACTTTTGGAAGAGACAGAGTTTCTCCGGAAGAGAAACAAAGGGGCAGTAGCATCACGGTATTGTGTTACTACAGCTAGCTGCCTCCCTCTCATTAATGACTCGGGGTGGGGGCGGGGGGAATACTTGGAGAAGATCTTAGCAGCGTTTGAATGAGAGAGACTGCTTGAAAGCTTTGTCATGACAACGTGGTTGTCAGTCGTTCGTTCACCACAAACTCCTGGCTCTCTGCCTTCTGAGCCATCGCAGGGTTGCATTTCCTTCTCCCTTGTGTGTGGGTAGACTTGTGACAGAGACTTGTGAGTAACGATGGTGTGTGTCACTTCTTTACCTGAGCACTTAACGGCCAGCATGGCACCCGTCAGAGCCTTCCTTTTCCCTTTGCTGGGCTCACTGACAGCTTTTCAGATGGTGGCTGTTCTGTCAACCCAAGTCCAGTCTTAGGAGACGCAGAGCGGCTGCCCAGCCAATCCGTGACGAACGCGTGAGTGA
Organism: Lyroderma lyra; assembly: GCA_004026885.1. Taxonomy (NCBI): domain Eukaryota; kingdom Metazoa; phylum Chordata; class Mammalia; order Chiroptera; family Megadermatidae; genus Lyroderma; species Lyroderma lyra. The sequence continues at coordinate 65,080 of PVJL010001219.1, read as the reverse complement.
AGGACAGACGGCAGGAAGATGTAGGCGTTGTCTGCGTGTTTTGACTGATGCAGAAGGGATTCCCAACTCTACAACCAAGTTAGGAGACTGTTAAAAAAAAAAGAAAGAAAGAAAGAAAGAAAGAAAGATGGGATGTCCAGTTCCACTGGTATTATTGGAGGGGCCCGAGTCAGGTTAATCATGCCCTGGAAGGCAGTATCCAAACTGCCAGTTAGAGGCTGCCACACCCTCTAGGACCAAAGGTCTGAGCCCTATTTCCCCTCTGAAATGGGGTTCGGGCTCACCTCCTGAGGCCGGGGTGGTGGTTAAATGTCCTCCAAGTGCCTCCAGCCCCACAGTGAACACGCTGGGAGCTTTAGTGTTTTCCATTCTTACTCCTGTGAGCGACCTGGGATTCTTCTGGTCAGACTCCCCAGCCGTTGGAGGAGTCACTTCTACATCATCTCTGATAGGTCGGCACCTTCATTTGACGTCAAGTCTCCAGCGACAGGGCCCTCACCGCCTTCCGGGGCAGCAGAAGTTCTTCCAAATACGGACACCGGGACTGCCCGTAGCTCCCACCGACTGGCTCTCCTCCGAGCTTCCATGGACGTCCGGAACAAAATCCGGTCTGCCTCTGACAGAACGTGCCAGTTCCTTCAGCCTGCCGTCAGGTGGCGAGACTTCTGACGCCTTCCTTCCTTCACGTGTCACCGACCCACGTACGCCGCGCGTCCGGACCTAAACGCAGGACTGTGAGCCAGTGACGCCGTGTCGCCTGACGGCCGGCCGCGCCGGCGTCTAGTGAGCGCTCACAGCTTTCCAGGCTGTGTCTGTTCTCTCAGAATTCTATGAGGTAATTTTTATCGTCTCCATTTTCTATTTAAGAAACTGAGAAAAGTAAAAGAAAAAGTATCATTCTACCTATTTATTAATAAGATTGCTGAACATATAGGAAAATATTTGTATATACTGTTACAACTGGAAATTGCCAGAATAAACTATTAAATTAAAAAAATATGTTAAATAAGACAGTAGAGTTAATGGCAGTTTGCAAAAGAAAATATGATAATATATTACTGTACATCAAATGAACTAATAGTATAATGCAGGAAATGTGTATTTTATTGGGGTTATTAGTTACTTTTTGGATTATTTTAAACAACAAAGGAAGAACATTATCCTCCAGAAAACATACAGCCACGGTGTGGCATCATTTTAATTACGGCAGTGTGTATTTTTAACATAATGTGTGAAAACAGAAAACTGACTGCAATAGAAATCGAACTGTTCCCAGACAAAGTTTTATATAAATCAAATAAATAAATGCACACAAGAGAATTTAGGTTTGAGAGGATGTAGTAAATAATATATCTTCATTGAAGTTTTTTTATAATGTTATGACTGAAACACGTGAACTAAAAATAAAAAAGCCATTGGCCAGGTTCTGCAGAGGCATTATACATATTTCCTAAGACAAATAACTGTGTATTGTGAAGATAATTCACACAGTTTACTAATAAAATGCAGGAGACATTAAATCCTTAACTGACTAGCCAATATCAAGCTTAATAGAAACCGGGAGGTAGAGTCCTCTTAAAATCCATCAAATACACAAGTCCAACTTAATAAAACAAACACATTTAAATTAGAAAAAGGGACTCGTGAGTTGGCTAAATAAATTCTTTCTTTAAGCTTCAGAGTTAACTTTCCTGCATTAAAAGATTAAAAAGAAATTGGCACAAAGCAGACCAACCCAAGTATTCGTGCAGAAAAGGAGCCAGAGAAAAAGGTCAGTTAGGGCACGTTGCGATACTCCAACGAGTTGAGCATTTTCGCCCTAAGACTGTCTCAGCGTGGACGGGCAATAAACTTGTCAACTAAAAGAGGAGAGTTCCTCCTCCGCATTATCTTCATTTAGAATCTGCTGAAGCCAAGAGGCTTTAAGGTGAGGTAGGATTTATTCCACTCGACTCTAATTGAAGCCATTCTAACTGGGGATTTGAAGTCGAGAGCCTAACCTGGACGTGGACTGTTTTATGTTGGGTTTTCATAAGCTGAACCTGAGCCAGGGGCTGTGGCGGGCACGCTCTTCAGGAAGAGGCTGTGGGGGGAGCTGGTGCAGGCTGGGAACGGGGAAGTGAGCAAGGAGGTGGTTTTACATTCCCTGTGAGGGGGGAAGGAGGGACTGCGGAAGCATAAACCACATCACACCTTGTCACCGAGGATGTCTGTCAGTGGCTGTGGGCTGCGCCTGCGTGTGTGTGTGTGTGTGTGTGTGTGTGTGTGTGTGCGCACATGCATGTGCGTGCATGAGTGTGCCTGGGGAATGTGTGTGAGGCAAGCAGGGACATGTGGTGAGGTGTCTCCTGTCCACTCTAGCCTGGTAAGAGGGGATCTGGGCAGGGCATCCACATGGCTGCTACCGATGTGCCTTTGAATTTCACTTTTACCAGATTTGAGGCCTTCACAGTGACCTTTTCAGCATATCTTGCTGGAGGGAGGAGGAATACAGATAGAATATGTGGCTTAAAAATTACACCGGTGTTTTACCCGGATTGAAAGGCAGCTGTAGGTTTTGATGACGTGGGCAAGCGTCTCCATTTAGAATTCTGGTTTCATAATTCCCTGAGCATTACTTTGACTTTTCTGGTTGCCATTCTAGGACCTCCCACTTTGTGTGCTCAGTGTCTTTTCCTGTTCCTTGGAGAGTGACTCAAGTGCTAACCAGACCCTGTGTTCTGCTGTCAGTGGGGTACCAGCCTTTACAAGGTGGTTTGAAAGAAATGGATCAAACATTGCACCACAACCCACCCCCCCACCCCCACCCCATCCGTGTGATCAGACGACGGAGAGCCCTGGATTCAGCCCCGCTGGCCTCGCGGTGTTTGAAAATGAAGTTGTTTATTGCTAAGTCTGCTTCCTTTCTTCAGTAGATACTCCCTCCCCAGTGCCTGATCTACTCCCAGCACTTTTGAGTCCAGGAAGGCTGGGAGCACGTGTGTCTGAGTCACTCCTTCTTCTAGAGTAATACAGCAAGGTAATCCTGGGACACCATGAGAACTGAGAGTCATTCATTCCTCATCAGAATTCATTGTGAGCCTCTGAGAGCCAGGTGCCCTTCTGGGTGCCAGGTATGTGGCGATAGCCAAACTAGAGAAGTCCTTCTCATGGCATTTCACACAAAAACTCACAAGCAAATACAATGGTAGAGCAGCAGGAGAGAAGCAGTATGGGTAGCGATAAAACAGAATGAGGAGTTCAGGAATGCTGGTGCTTGATATTTTATTTAGCGACGGGGGAGGGGCTCTGACACAGAACAGTTGAGTGGTGGCTAACAGAGCCGTGGGGGAGGGGAGAGAAGGGGGCTCTGTGTCAGGCAGGCCCTCCCAGGTGTGGAGAGGCCTGCAGGCTGGGGGCCAGGCTGAGTTCTCTTAGCCCCGGAGTCCTTTCACTGCTGCTGTTCTACTGATTTCTTACACCTTTATGCATTTTTATACTGCCAATGACATTTTTATAATGAAGACTTTGAAACATACAACTGACATTCAAATTTTGGTTCTTGCAGAAATTGTAAATCTACTGAAATATGGATATAATTGGGAACATATACACCTTTATGTATATTTAAATTTGCCTTAAAAAAAAAAAAAATAGAAAAACCAGGCCCAGGAAAAGCCTCTGATAAGAAAAAGGCCACAGTACTTTTACTTTGGTAGAAATGCCAGTCATGGACTCAAAAGCTGTTCTCGTTTCTGGGAAAGCGGGCTTTGCTCAGCAAAGAGAGGCTGGCCTGGAAATTTAGGTGGTGACAGGACACTGGGCAGGGGGCCCCTCCTGGTTCCAGGTGCCTCTCTCACACTGTTCTGTGTCATGCCAGGAGGAGCTGGTTTCCTGCTGTCTTTTCATTCCAGAACACTATCAAGTCCCATTTTCTTACTAGTTTTGACAATCCTGTTGCTTTTTTGTTATGTAAGCCCCCTCTCTCACTTTTTTTCTTTCCCTCCCCCTGTCCCTCTCCTTTTCTAGAAAGCTGTATAAGGAAACCAAAACCAAAACCAAAACCAACAACAAAAAAACCCCACCCAGATTAAGTTTATCTAAGAAGTTCCAATTGCCTGGTGTCTTTTGTTGTTATTTTGGGTTCCTTTTTATGTTCATCTATAGCAGTCATAAAGTAGGTTTAGAGGTTTTAACTTTTTTTAGTTCACATGCATCTGAAATATACAGTGGCACGAATAGGATGATAGAAGAGACCCGAGCAATGTTAATGTGGCTTAAAATGAATTTAATTTTCCTTGAAGGTTGGCTTCCTGGGTGATGTGCTGTGAGGGACAGAGTTGTAATCCCAGGCTCCTTGGTTTCGGCGGGTTGGCATGCTAAGCGTTTAATCAGTTAGTCACCATTCTACAGGGTCCTATTGCGGCCCGGGCATTACAGTCCTCCTGTCACCTCCCTGCATGTGCCCCTCGGAATGGAGATGATTTGGATGCATGAAAAATGTAAGAGAGCTGCAGAGAGTCTGGAGCAGCTGTGTGTTCCAAGATGCAAGTGTTTCGTCTGCTGTTGGACTTTGGAAAAACCGAATCATCAAGAGGAAAGAAAGCAGGAGGCGTGAAGGGGCTTGTGGGAGAAGGTGGCTTGCTGGTGATTTGGAAACCTGGCGGGTCTGGGACTGATCATTTGATGTCATGCATCTTCAGTTTTACGTTGCTTGTTAGCCGTGGCTGGAAACCTCACTCAGAAACTTCTATCCCGTAACCAGAAAGGCCAAGCACCTTGATGAGGGAATGAGTATAAAGCAAGGTAGAGGAATGGGCCCATAAACAACCGAGAAATAATGAAATCCGTTTCTGTCCTGCTTCCCCATCTCTATTGTTTGTGCTTTATAAATTTACATTTAGAGCAACTGTCTTGACATGGAAGGCCTGGTATGCATTTTGAAGGGTTCTGCTTTAAGTGGAATCCTTTCTCATAGGAATTCTTGTTTGTATGTATGTGTCTCACCTGCTGGATTAGTTCCCCAGGGCTGCCATAAGGAAGTACTACGAACTTGGTGACTTAGAACGACAGGAATTTATTCTCTCACAGTTCAGAATCAAGGTGCTGGGCAGGGCTGTGCTCCCTCTGGAGGAGGCTCCTTCCTTGCCCCTCTTCTGGCTTCTGGCACTTGCTGGCAGTCTTCCTTGATTTGCAGGTGCATTCTGCCTCCATCATCACGTGATGGTCTCCCTGCACGTATGTCTCTCTGTGCATCTCTCGTCTTCTAAGGACCGCAGCCATGGATTAGAGCCCACCTAAGCCGGGATGATCTCATCTTAAGGTAGCCAGTCAAATCTGCAAAGACCCTATTTCCAAATAAGGTTCACACTGTGAAATCCAGGTAGATGTGAATTTTGGGGGGATGATGCTATTTAACCCAGTACCTCCCCTATCTGACTAGATTATAAACCTTTTTGAAAGATGGGACTATACCTTATTTGTTTATATATATCTACAGGGGTGCTTGGAATGCAGTGGATCCTTAATAAATGATTGTTAAACAAACTGATGCTTTCACTTTGAATATTCAAATGTACAATAAGGAAAAAAAATAACCAGAGATTCAAATGGTCTCTACGAACATTTCTCTTTCTATAATACACACATATATATGCAAGTATATTCTTATATATGAATTTCTAAAGACGTTAGGCACCATGGAATATTGTTACTGTTTGTCTTTACAAGACAGAAAATAGTTTAAGCCTGAAGGAAATGACTAAGTAGATTCTTTTTTCTCCCACTACCTCTTAGCTTTTTTTGTAACAGCATATTTAACATAAGGGTATAGAAAATATGAACACACGTTCAATTAAATATTTAAGGAGTATCATTACCATGTTCTTGATGAAATAATTTCTTACATAGTAAAAATTGAGAACTTGGAGTTTAACCTGCTTTAATCTATCCTGAGGATCATCTCCTTTTCTGAAAGTTAGAACCCTGAGAATGGCGAGTGGCAAAATCCCCCTTCCATAAGATGGCCTGTGGCTGTAGACTCAGTCATGGATTCAAGGATAGAGGCATTTCCCTGAGAGGATCTATCCCAGTGCTTCTCAACCTTCCTAATGCTGCCACCCTTTAATACAGTTCCTCATGTTGTGGTGACCCCCCATAATATTATTTTCGTTGCTACTTCATAACCGTAATTTTGCGACTATTATGAATCGTAATGTAAATATCTGATATGTGTTTTCTGATGGTCTTAGGCAACCCCTGTGGAAGGGTTGTTCGACCCCCAAAGGGGTCACGAACTACAGCTTGAGAACCACTGGATATTATCCAGAGGAGAAGCAGCATAGGTGCAATTCCCTTCTGTCATGGAGTGGTCCTGATCACTTTTCTGACATCAGTCTGTTACCATTAGATGCAAAGATGGTGACTCAAAGTTAGCATTATGACTTCTCAGTGGAAAGTAGAACTTTCTTCCTTTACACAGTAGGTGGACAAGATCAATTGTGAAGGGGAAAAAAGTGTCATGTTTGAGTACAAAGCCAGCAATTTATAAAAGTGAAGAGAAAATTAGTACCAATCTATGGAAGAATAAAAGAAGTATTTTTTGCAGTAGATTTTTACCTATCCTTTAAAGCAGGACATCTGAAATTTTGAAATATGTCTCCAAACAGTACAGCTGATTTGTGATAAAGAAAAATGCATAGAGAATGAAGCTGATGCATATAAATATATATAGCATTAAGCTGTTTTTGTTCAGCTTGCTTACCTAATTTGTCTTCATAAGGTTAAAATCTAATGACAACTAAATGCCTGCACAAAGATGTCAGGTTTGTTTTTCTCATGACAGCTTACATTTAATAGAGTGAGTAGTGTGAAAGGTAATTGTTTTGTTAAACTGAAAATTATGAGTGGCATAGTAGATTTATATTTGCATAGCTTTTGTGAAAATGTTCTATTTTAGAACAGTTTTGGATTTATAGGAAAATTATAAGGTATACAAAATTACTAGGGACCCCCACCCAGGGTCCCTTATTAATATCTTCAATTATTATGGTACATTTGCTAAGATTAAGGAACCAGTATTGACTCATTATTATTAACTTAGTCCATACTTTCTTTAGATTTTTAAAGTTTTTATTTAATGTTCTTTTTCTGTTGCATGATCCCACACAGGAGTAGGTTTTAGCAGTAATGTCTCCTGAGGTGCCTTGTGGCTGTGATGATTTTCTCAGACTTCACTTGTTTTTGATGACCTTGACAGCTTTGAGGAGTACCAGTTGGGTATATTGTAAACTGTCCTTCTGATGGAATTTGTATTTTCTCATTCAACTGAGTTTATGGGTTCATCAGAGGCAGACCACAGAAGGAAAATGCCATTTTCATCTCATCACATCAAGAGTACACACTATCTACATCTGTTACCAGTGTTGAGGTTCCTCTCGATCACTTGGTGAGGTTTGTTTGTGTGATTTCTCTGCTGTAAGTCACTCCGCCCCCTGTCCTGTACTCCTTGGAATGAAGGGGGCTATGTATATAGCCCACGTGCCAAGATATTTTGTATGTAGATACCACCCTCCTTCAGGGCAGGGCTTATGCTTCATCCTTGATAGAGCTGTATCTACATATGTTACTTGGAATCCTACATAAAAGAATTTCCGCTTCTCTATACTGATTTATTCAATCACTTATTGATATTAGTGTGGATTTATGGATATTTATTTTATGCTTTGGATTATAATTTTATAATACTTTAAGAATTTTATTGCTCAAATTGTTCCACCTGTGGGCACTGGGAACTCCTCTCGTTGGCTCCTGTGCCCTGTGGGTGGTTTTTAGGTAGGTCAAATTGAGTTTTAAAAGTCTCTGACATTTTTTTCCCTCTTCCTACAATAACCACATAAAATAATTGTGGAGAAGAGGACAGATTGTTTGTCCATGACAGTAGTAGGTAGCTTGACCAGAGAGTGACATCTATTTTCTATCTTTGTTTTCATGTTTATCTTAGCATTTTGTTAATTTATACTGTCTCAAGAAAAGTACTTATGTTTCACAGTTTGTCAGTATATGTTTGCCAATTATTTCATGCTCTAAGTAATTTTTTATAACCTCCTGGGTGTCAGGGAAAAGCTGGGACATGGCTGGTGAAGGAACCCCCTCTCCTCATCACAATTCCCTTGTCTTCCACTGATACATTTTTTTTTTTTTTAAGATGCTGTATTGAAAATCCAGTCTTTTCTACAGGGAAAGAAGATATGTGGCCTTATTTTATTCCTCTCGCCTGCTTTCTTACCATCCCCCCCCCCCCATCCACTCTTGGCTTTTGCATAATGATGAGGAAACAGTCTGCTAGGGCAAGGAATTGTGTCCGGTGCTGCAGCCACTGGCCCCCTACAGTGTCCCCTTCTGTCTGTAGCCGAAAGCGTGTCCCAGTCTGGTTACACCTCGGGGAAGGGTTCAGGCTTTTTTGGGTGACTTTTTCCTCCTCTTAGGGGACAGTGCCAAATTGAGAACAGTCTCCTTGTTTGAAGTGGAGTGGATTTAAGGTTTATACAGAAATTGGTGTCATGGTGTTGAAAGTAGTTACCACTGTGTTTGATTTGGTATTAGAATTTCAGTTTGGAGTATAAACACTGCCCAAGGACAGGACACACAGCATAGTAAAAGGATGGGAGAGATGAGAGGCGTGGCTCTTCAGTCACTTTGTGGTTTTAAGTATATATAGGACAACAGTATATTGTAAATGATTGAATATTCATTTATTTTGTTGGTAGCACTATGATCTTTTAAAATGAAACGTTTCATTAGCTTGGATTTATAATCTGTGTAACTATGAAGCATTGCCAACTTCTTTTATGTGTTGTTTATTTCTGCATCTTTTTATTGCCAGTGACAAAGCATAGAGCAAAGCTCACGTGAATAACACAAAGCACCATTCCATCACTTAGTAACAGGGAGGTGAAGGGAAGACATGAAGAAATTGATCTTAAAGACTCACTGTGTTGTGCTTACTGCATTAACCCAGTGACTCCTACAAGTAAACTCTGGGCTCTGTTCATCCGGACTGGTTTTTTTTTTTAGCTCCACATGATGATTTGTCTGGAGAGGTTTTTCCTAAAAGACCCATTGTTGTTTCTTTCTCTCTTACCAGGTGACTGGTGAGGAGCGACGGAACAGGTTGCTCTAAGAATGTTCAGATAAAGATGTTAATTTCCATTCTGAAATGACATAATACTTATGAAAGGTTTAAAAGTTGCCAGGTAGTAGTATTACATTTTTTTACTTGTTATTGTCTTGGGATAGGAATAGTGCACGTATTATTTCTTCTTGCTGGGTTTAGGAAGGGCTTAAGTGGCAGAGTGCAGTGGGGAGAAACTCCCTCTCCAGTGAGACTGTTTTTAAATTTCACTTTCAGCAATTTTAGGAGTTAGATCACAAGTCGAGGAGAAGCTGAAGCCAGGCATATGGCATTAAATACCTGGACGTGTCTTATGTTATGGATATAAATTTGATGTTGATCGTAGTAAAGCCTTTTATTTCTTGGCATCTAAAGGATAGATGAAAATCCTCCATCTGTGACTTGGTGGGATGTTCCAGAAGGGTGTTCTTATAATAATTATAAAGGATTGTCATTCGTTTACATATACAACCTGTCAAATCCATGCAACTGAAGTTGGAAATAGCCTATAAATTCTAGAAGTCTTTTTGCTGAGATATTTCACTAAAATCAGATGTTCTAATGTCTTTTTACCTTATTGTGTTATAAGTAAGTATAGATACTAGTGAGGTAATGTAATTGTTTCTGTTTTCCCTCTCTGGCATGCTAGTTACTGTTTAAACCCTTTAAACATCCATGTTGTTTGGTTCTAAAAATCAACAGCATGTATGCACATTCCCTACTACACCTTAGGCAAGAAGACCCACATGTTTGCAAGGATGGGACTGAATAAGTGGAATTAATAAAACATCTGTATTTATTAAAAGCGCGTATTACTTTCTCACTTTAAAGAGGGAAAACCAAAGGAACAATAAGAAAGTCGGTGTTAAAGCTGCTGGTCGCGGCCTGTGCAGCCAGAAAGTACATCTTCTTCACTTAACAACCACGACTGTGAGGGCGGCAGTACTTCTGGCCACTGCGGGCACAGTCCTGCAATCCCACTTCCTCTCTCCACTGCCAAGGCTGCGATACCACAGTGTGTCGCCACGTTTCCCAAGAGCCTGTGGCCGTTAGGAGAGATTTTAATGTTCATCAGGAAGCTGTATTTCTCATTAGATTTTAAGTTGTTTGAGGGCAGGGACTTGGCTCATCTTCACGCCCTCCACACAATTCCCATGGTGTCTTAACTTAGTAGTTTCTCGGTAATATTTTTGGGAAATTAAATTGTTGACCTTGGATTGAAGGCGAGTCAGGAAATTAAAACTGCTGACTGAGTATATATTTATTCAGTTATGTAATCATTCATTGGGTATTATTTTGAGGCTTGTTATGTGCCAGCACCATGTTTCTCTTTGGGGGATATATTGGTAAATGGATGTAGACGTAGGCCCTCATCCTCATGGAGTGGGGGCGGTGAGAATAAAATGAAAAAATAATATTCAGCATATTGTTTACTAGACAGATGAATTAATGTGTGTCAATGCACAAGAAAAACTTCATGAATAATTATTTTCTAACTTTATTTTCTAACTTAAATGAGATGTAACATAAGATAGCTTACCCAGCATTATAAATTGTACTTTAGAGTCATTTAAATTTATCAGATCACTCCAACAATTTCCAATCCATTGGCTGACGTTTAAATCATGCCACGTGGTATTTTTTTGAGGAGGTTGTGAGTGGTTCCGATGCCCCTTTTGCAGTGCTGACATGGTGAAGGCAGCAGGCTTTCCTGAGGACCTCCTGAGGTCTCTGGTCAGCACCGCTGCGCAATGGTAGGGCAGCTGGCACCATGCCTTTGGCTCAGGTTCTCATTGACCCTACAGATTCTTCTCTTCCTTGCAAAATTATCCATCCAATATGAATTTTCATCTTTTCTTTATACTTCTTGAATTTCATTAAATCATAGATGGTAAATGTTCATCTACTCCAACCACAGCCTGCTTCATATTGGCATCTTTTCTCTGGGTGTTTCTGGTGGTGTGATAATGACCTCATAAGATAGCTCATTCTGTATTGAACAACCCTGGCTGTTGGGAGCTTCCTTTGCCTAATGACTGAAAGGCACCATTGTGTCCTGCTTTTATCCACATGGAGTGAGGGTCTGTTCATAGCAGGAGTGCCAGTGGAGAGGAAGTGTGCCCCACCCACCTATAGGACTAGGATCAACAGTAGGAAGGTGACTCCTCAGCAGAGGAGGACTCATGAGGCACAGGCAGAGTGCACATTGATGTTTATGATTTGGAGGGAAAAGTTCCCTCCTGGCTATTCCCATAGGATAAATCTCTAAATAAACAACCTCACGCCGCCCCTGCTGTCCTAACAACCACTCCCACCAACCCCAACCTCACCAGTACCTTGTGGAGAAGCTGCCACGTTTTAAGAATCTTATATGCACACAGAGAACCCCGGCAGTGATACCGTACATTTTTGAAGTGCTTTTTAGCTCTCAAATTCAGTGAGTACTATGCGATTGATTTCTCCAAAGCCTCTACGGTCTTGAGATAAATGAGCTCACAGGCACTCTCTATGTTCTCATTAATTTTATATTCTCAACCAAAAAAAGAAACCATCACACAGCTTCTGACACCTTTATGAGAAGTACATTAAGATCAGATTCAGTCTAGACAGAATCGAATTTTGGGTTAAATTGAAAATACTTTTTTCTAAAGTTTATTAATTCTTTAATTCCTTCATGCTAAACGTATATGTTCTTAGCATGTATCAAGTCAAACATGACTTTGCTCCTCTGTCCTCTTCCTCTCACCATTTGGATTTTGAATATGAGTGAATCCTGTTGATTCTACTGAAAATTCATGTGAAGCCATCCCCTGTCTCTCCTCCATTCTTTCTGCTATTTAACCTGAGTGGAAACTCTCATTACCACTCTTCTGGAATTTTGTGGAAGGTCAGAGACGAGAAACCCTGCCGGATTTTATCACATGTGAAGATACCAGGACTTAGCTGTAAGAAATTGACATTAACGAACTGTGAAACTAATGTTCACTTTAAAGAAAAGATGTAATTCTCTATAAATTTGAACTTGAACTTATTTAAGCTGTCTTCGAGGTGCCAGGAGTTGCCTTATTCTTTCATTCTCTGCTTTGAATAAAACTAATGAGATTTATTTCATGACGATGAGCTCACTGCTCTGGGGAGCGCTGCGAGTTGTGGCTCCCTCCGCTCAGACCTGCTGCAGGCTTTGTGTCTGGCTCGCCCACCACGCGTCTCTTGCTGTACGCCCTGTCTGCCACTGCGACCCTGCGTCACCACGTGGTTTTAACGGTGTTCTAGCTTGCTTTCCGTCCTTTTTTCCTTCTTTCCTTCATTTGTTCATTTTTTACCTCATTCTAGTCAGTCTGCTTTTCTGTTTCTTTAAAAGCCAAATATAGCCTTCTAATCTTCGATGGAACCTGGATCAACTTCTCATGGGTTCAGTCTCTGCTTTTTATTCTATTAACTTGATACAGGAAAAGAAGGAGGTCCAGCACATCAATATTGACCTCATGTGCCATATTGGTACAAAATAATAATAACAATAGCTGGGAATCATAGATTCATAGGAAGAACAGAAAAGAAAATTTCTGATAGGATAGTAAACATATATCACTAATGTGTCACTGTCTTTTTTTCACAGCCTTCTTTGATCTGTACTATTGATTCCTTTAAATGTTAGAGATTTCTGTGGACCCCAAATTATGTGGAGTTTGTATCATATTTAAAAAGTTTGTTTGTAAATGACTTACTTGGGACTTTATGTAATTAAAACACTGTTACCAATATTTAGGGTGCTAGGTTAGTTCACAAAATACCATTCGATCCATTATAATGAATCTTAAGTTATAATTTTAATTATTTCAATGCTTATAACTGGCATTTATAAAATTGTCTCAGAAAAAAAGTTCTGAATTTCATCTTAAGATGCCAGGGACATTGGCTGTGATTGTTAGTGACCAAGTTAGAATAGACTAGTGCAGTGGTCACCTAAAAATCAGGGGTTTATTAACTCTACTTATGCATATGGAAAGTTACCTTTTGTATAAAACAAGTTGATAATTCAGCCTCGCTCTGAAGTTGCTTTTGGTTCTTACACTCCTGAGGATGAACAAGTATAAATGCTCTGAATTTAGATCTTCAGTTGTCTTTTTGTATGTATGAACAGATCTCCCATTCAATATTAAGTCATATATTGCCTGAAGAAAAATTTGCATGATGGAGAGGTTAGGGCGTAGTGATTTGTAAAAAGCTGTAGACTCAGAAAAAACTATATAGAAAACAAACAGAACCCTGTTCATCTCTAGAAGTCCAACTGTATGGAAATCTTTACTTAAATAATGATCCTTAACTAAGTAATGGTGGTGAGTTGTATACGTGCCTTGTCAGAATCACCTATCTTTTTCAGTTTACCTCCCTCCTTGAATTCTTACAGCTCCTCCTCCCAGCCCCCCACACTTACCAGGCTGGGAACCTCCACCATGATGCGTCTGGTACTGGGTGGAGGGGTCTGTATTGCTCAGGAATTGCAGGGGAGAGAAAGGTCTCTAATGAGTGGCTTATAAGAGTAGGGTAAGAAGATGACAGACGTGGGAAAACCTTGAGATATTTCTGAATCTGTGCTGTAAATCTTTGTGCAACTTGCCTTGTTTTTCTTTTTTTCTTTTTCTTTTTCTTTTTTTTTTTTAATAAGCAGGAGGAAGGATCTGAAAACAAGTAACAAGTTTTAAAAGAAATCATAACCTTTTGGTTTTACTTGTGACAACTAAAGTTACTGTATTATCTGTGTTTGGAGAGAAAAAGTATAAGGAAGGCTGTGTGTGCTGGAGGCTGATGGTATAATAACAGGCAGACCAAAAGGCAGGTAAAAGCGCGCATTTCCAAGTACCTGAACTAGACAAGGAGCTGCCATGTACAGGCATTTTGCACTGTTGTGTGCTACCGGTTATGGCATGCATTTTTCTGCAGATGAGTCCATTGAGGCTCAGTTTAAAGAATTTGCTCAAGGTCAGCTTCATGAGCAGTTGTACAGGCCCTGCACTTAGGTGTCCCCATGCTTGATTTAATGCAGTGCTGTCACCATCCTGAAATTCTTAAACATTTTTGAGCAAGGGGCCCCACCTTTTCATTTTACACTGGATCTTAAAAACTACATAGCCGGTCTTTCCGGTAGGCAGTGCCAACGTCTTCCATGGAGGTCCCTGAAGACGTACACTGGAAATTCCTAAGCCTTGAAAGGCAGATAAAGAGAAGGAGGGGTAGTTCCAGGGGTTTGGACAGCAAAAGTTTTGAATTCTGAAATCAGGATGTTAGGCTTGGTGATCACATCTCCCTCAGAAGAATCATTGCCTCATAGGATAGTGTAAGTAGTTTCTGGGTGCCAGTGTGGCCTGATGCCTTATGTTATAATAATTTCCTACTGCTGTGTAACAAATGACTTCAAACTTAGTGACTTAAGTCAATACGTGCTTATTTTCCCACAGTTTCTGTGGGTCAGGAGTCTGGGGGCATAGATTAGCTGGGTCCTCAATGCCGCCAAGGTACAACCAAGGTGTTGGCCAGGGTGCATTCCTGTCTGGACCTCAGGGTCTTCTTCTGGACTCTTTTGCTTGTTGGCAGAATTCAGTTCCTTCTCATAGCAGGCTGGAGGCCCTAGAGACTAGACTAGATTAGGCCAGGTCAGGCCTCCTAGAGTTCACACATGACTGCCTTTTCAAGGCCAGTGGGAGAGTGTGTCTTTCCCCAGTCTGCTATAATGTCTTACGAGAATGACATTCTACTACTGCCTTTGCCATGTTCTGTTGCTTAGAAGCAAGTCACAAGGGGAGGAGTTTACACAAAGACCTTGCCAGTAGGAGGTAAGGAGTATTGGGAGTCCCTTTGGGGTCTGTCCACTACATGTAAAAGTCCGCAGTTGTAGAGTGCTCTGCCCAGGTGGGCCTCTTCCTTCACATGGGTTGCCAAGACCACCCAACTTTGGACATACATTCATGAGATATGAGGAAAGCCATGTAGCTATTCACTCCCCATCTATACTTGCATTTCATATATTTTTTGCATTGCTTTTTGCTACTTCAAGAATAAGTCAGATTAAAAGCCACCTTGAACCGAATTTCAATTGCTATTCACAATCATCCTCAAACCCAAGCCAGGACATGTGCCTGCCCCAGCTTGCTGTGACCTGGTGGGTCTGGGATTGTGTGGCTCTGAATTTCATACTCTTCACTGGGATATATTCAGGTCTTCGGGGGTCTGAAATTTATACATTTTGGGGGCCCATTTTGAGTAAGAGAATACAAAATAATCATATACAAGGTTAGATACAAATCGAGTATTTAGAATGAGAAAAATCACAGCAAATTACTCCAATCTTAGAGGTCTCTTTTCCTTCTGAGCGCTCTAAGTGCTTTGCCAGAAATGCTTATGTAGAAATGCTTTCTAATTGCTGCCTGATTTCCTCCCATTAATCTAGAATCTTCTGTAGCTCCTGGCAACTTCCATTACCGAAGGGAGGCAGTGCAAGTGATGATCCCTGAAGCTGCATTAGCTTCCCAGGAAGTGCACTTCTGCTTCTCACTATATTCTCACTTCTCCACAAATGATTCACAGGCCAACATCACCACCACCTCTGGGAGCTTGTTAAAATGCAGGCTCTCAGGCCCCATCCTGACCTGTTGAAGAAAGCCCCACCTTTTAATTTGCATGCACATTAGTGTTTGAGAAGCACCGCAGAATACCACGTACTGAGCAGCGTTGCTTCCTTGAGGGGCTGCACCCAACTTGTTTTTTCTTGGCCAGAGCAAGTGGGTAATAGACCTTAGCCCACAGCTAGTAACAATCTTGACAAGAAATGGTAAGAGCACATCAAACTGCTTTGAATTAATACAAGTCTCCAGGGTCAGACAAATTACATCCTTGGGGTACAGAAAGAATTTATAGCTGTGATTAGAGAAGCACTGCCAGTAATCTTCGAAGGATCACGGGGAACCAGAGAGGTGCCATTCTTTTCAAAGAAACAAAAAGATAAATTCTGAAAATTATCGGGTAGCGAGACTGACAGTAATTTCCTACAAGATTCTGCAAGGAATTATTAAGCAGGTAGCTTGTCAGCTCTTTGAAATAAAATGGTGATCACCAGGCATCATGCCGAATTAACTTCATTTGTTTTTGTCATGTTTCTAAGATGGGGAGGCTGAGGCACAGCTGTAGGGACAGTGGTTTTTTATTTTAGATAGGTATTTACAAATCCTAATGATCATCTTGATAGACCATATGTAGAAATGTGGTGCTGATAGTATCACAGCCAAATGAATTCATGGTTGACTGATGATCTTCTCTAAGTTGAATCACAAGTAGTGTGAGGAAAGGAATGGATGTGGGGTCTCCATATCAATCAAGATTCAGTTATAGAAGTGGCATCCCTGGGATTGATATGAGAGACGGCATTGGTCACAGGTGTCAGACCTCAGGTCATCGTGGGAACTGGTGAGAATGGTATGGCTGTCTCCGCGGGGCCTGAGGTCAGCACAACCGGAAGTCAGGAAGACAAGATGGACGAGAAGCGGGATGGTAAGGCCCAACTGGCATGTGTGGGGAGGATGGTCTGGCTCCTGCTTTGGCCTCCGAGTAAGCAGTTCCGATGATGCTGGTACCTGGCAGGAGAAGCTGAGGCCCAAACATGCACGTGACCCCAGAGTTGGAGAAAGTGTAGACGTGTGGCCCAGGTGGCTGCTGCAGCCACTGAGGTCACCCTGCAGGCCCACAACTGAGCTGTGAGAGCTGCAACGGCCAGGCCTGTGTCAACCTCCATGCTAACTACTTCTGCTTCGCTTTTGCCTTAGAAAACCTGTTTTTCTCTTGTGGCCAAGCTTAGTCACACAGTGTGGTATGTAATGTATCAATATTAATACATATAATGTATCAATATAGGCTCATTAATTGTGACAACTGTCCTATGTTAATGTACGATAGTATAATAGTGGAAACGGGGTACGCATAGCATATGGAAATCCCGCCCCCCCCCGCCGATCTTTGCAGTTTTTCTGTAAGTCTAAAGTACTTAATTCATTTTAAAGAAGACAAAACGTGCAGAATACAAAAATCAGGTTATAGATGGCTTGATTAATTAAAAAAATAGAGAATATTTATGAGGTACTTATAATGGCGTAAATGCTTATGCACTGTTGTTGTAATTGGAGTACTTAGAATTCCCACCTTCACGTGTCTCAGATGTGGAATGTAAAGGCATCTTGTGCAGTGTAGCTTCCAGTGGCTGCACTGGAACAAATATATCAGAGTTACACAGATTTCAACTCAGGTTGAAAGAAGAATGTTTATGATCATTAGAGCTCTCCATATGACGAATCTGCATTTGGAGGGAGGCAGAGCACCACTTCTTTCTGAGGTTCAGGCAGAGGCCGCAGCAATGTCACAGTGAAGAACAGCTGGACGGGAATGAGCCCAAAGGTGTCCTTGTCACAGTTGCGGTGTTTACACAGGTCTCTAAGTTCATGGCCGGTCACTGCCTTGGTTCAGGTGGGTGCAGGCAGGCCTCAGAAGCTAGTTATTTTCTTGCGATGTCCAGATGGCAGGTTTTTCTCTCATTGTCTTGAAATGATGCACTCCAGATAGGAAAGGAGGAGTAATGGTTGAGCACTGTGAGGGATGAGTTTGCAAAAGCCTCTGAGATTATGTTTATGCACATGCACGCTTCATTTCTCTTGAAAAAATCCCTAAAACAAGTTAAGGAAAACAAAATGACGCCATGAAACAAAACCCTGCAGAGGTTTTATGCTGGATATTATCATCTCAGTTTTCAGTACTCTCTGGATCGTGGTGCTTGAGGCCCCCTCCAGGGGGCAGGATTGACTTTTGGCGGGCAGGCATCCACAACTGCTATCCGTAGGACCAGATGTCTCACCCTCTGGAAATCCAGACCAATTTCATTTTCTGGGAAAATAGCGCCAGCAGAAATGCTGGTCCCTGCCCTTCTGCTCCTCCTGGCAAAGGACTGTTTTATTGCTTACGTGTTTCCACGCTCATGAGTGTTCTCTTCACGCACACTACTTTGTGATTCATGCTCTACAAGTGACGGAACTTCAGGAATACTGAAACGAATATAAAATGGTATCTTCTGTGATGTCTGTTCTCCAGCAAGTGTGTATACATGAAAGCTCAGGCAGTTTTTAGCCGTTCCAGTGAGAACTAGTTTAGTCAGTCAACCTCAGATCAAGAAATACCTCAGTATATTTAATATAGCAAGAGTAATAACTCTCTGTCCACATTTGTGTGTGTGTGTGTGTGTGTGTGTGTGTAGCTCATGTGATTTTTAACAATAAAAAGTGTGTGTTCAATTAGAGAGTTCTGCTAGCTTGAGATAGATAAGTACATGGTGAGTAGATAGTCTGTCATTTGTAGGCTCTGTTCTCCTTGGCAATGGTTTGCATGCAATAATAAATGTAAATAAGACATATTTTAGAAGAAGACCTTGACTTTTGAATTTTATGTCTACTGCTATACCATACTAGTGTTCTAAATTTTTTTTGCTAATATTAATTAGTCAAATTAATGCCAGGGTGTATGACAAAGGGCAAGAGACAGCACAGACCTGTGTTTTACTGAGAATTGGCAGGCGCAACAGCTTAGTCTCTCTGGCCCATCTCTTTCTTCTCCCTCGTCTAGGAGGAGGCCCTTAATTTTCCTCTCCAGCTTCAGTTTCTGAGAGCATCCATTTCCTGGATTCAGATCCTCAGAGCAATTGCACTTCTGGAAAAGGTCTTTAAAGCATTAGAGTTCATCATATTGATGTGCTCTCATACTTCATCCACACTCTTCTCTGACCCGCTGAGAAGTAGCCACTTTTGTTATTTGTGTATTTGTAGGTCTCCTTATGTAGCCTTTACACTTCTTTCCTGTCAGGGACTGTGGTGTTCATTTGTTCATTCCTTCCTGCTCTGCAAGTCTGTCTTGTACCCTCTTGTGCACCTCCCTGCGATTGCCTGCACTGGACTTTTAGCCCTTTCTCTTCATCTACCTACTGAGATCAACACATTATTTATGGGTCACCTGAGATGTCACAGCCTCTAAGAAGCAGATTGTTCGTTTGGAATTAATCACACCTTCCACTGTATTCCTACTCCACTTGGCTTTGGTCTCTTTTAGAGCAATTTCCTTCTGCTGTGTATTTTACTAATTTATGTGCCACGCCCAGCCCAGGGACGTACACATGCACACACTCTGTCATAGCTCCTCATAGGCAGCCATTCTGTCTTTCCGGGCAAAAGGACTAGTGATATCTGCTTTACAGGTTGAAAACACATCTCCAGGTCATGTTATGGCAGTTTTAGGACCATCTGTTCTCTGATGGTTCACAAATTTCTGTACCCAGCCTGGACCTCCCCTTTACCTCTCTTGTACTGAAGTATCCAGTAATCTACTCAAAATATCTTTAGTTGGCTTTCTAGTTAAAACCTCAAACTTGGCATGAATGTGGCCAGAAAAGTCTTGTCTTTTTTTTTTTTCGTTTGTTTGGTGGTGGTTGTTTTTTTTCTTTTTCTTTTTTTTTTGTTTTGTTTTGTTTCCTCACTAACCTTCCTCATCTCAATAAAAGTGAATACCATTTACAGGGCTGCTCAGGCCAAACCTAGAGTCAGCCTTGATCTCCCTTTTCTTCATATCAAATTCATTAATAGATCTTGTCAGTTCATTACCAAAATG
The DNA here is from genome assembly GCA_004026885.1 of Lyroderma lyra. Lineage (NCBI taxonomy): Eukaryota > Metazoa > Chordata > Mammalia > Chiroptera > Megadermatidae > Lyroderma > Lyroderma lyra. The sequence goes on along the minus strand of PVJL010001219.1, from coordinate 45,240 downwards.
TGTCCTGAATCGTATTCATTTTCACCATTTTTCATATCCAAGCCATCTCATATCTCCCCTGAATTAGTGCCACCAGCATTTCACCTGAACTACAGCCACAGTCCCCTAATCAGTCTTCTGGTCTCCATTATTGGTCCCCTAAAATTGGTTCTCCCCGTAGTTGTCAGAGAAAAACTGTGTATGATGCACATCACACCATGGCGTTCCCATTTTAGTGACTTCTGCTTACAATTAAGTGTAAATTTCTAGCACATCATTCAGAGACCCACACAATTGGACCCCTGAGTAACCTTGACTTCCCCTCCTTCTCTTTCCCCTTTTCCATCGTGCTGCAGTGCCATTGACCCCCTCCCTGTCCCTCAGATGTGACAACTTAGTTTGTCCCTGCCTCAGGGTTGTGCTTCTGATGTAGTTTCTCCTCAGAGCTTTGCGTGACCATCTCCTTCTAGTCCTAAAAGAAGCCTTCCTTGGCTCACGAGCACCCTGAGTCATCCTCCTCCATGACTTCATCTCCTTTCTAGTCTTTACTCCGTGCAGGATGCATTTGTTCTCTGACTTCCCAGCTAGAATGTGATCTCCGGCATCTAAGATAGCGCCTGCCTTAGTAGGTAATTATTGACTGACTGACGACAGACTTAATGCCATCTAGTTTGCAACCCATCATACTTCTGTGTAGGTAGTTGGTTCCTTTTTCTGTGGTTGAGGATCTTTGCCCTGTCTTATAGCTAGCTATGCACCTCACAGCGGTTTCTTACGTTTCTCTGTGAGCCCCTATGAAGGAGACACAATGCTCAGGTCCCTGCTGCTGCTCAGAGGACTTGGCATCGAGTAGTACTGAATAGATGGATGAGCATGTGTGTTTTCCTTTTAATCTTGTAATCGCTTTTTGCTCCCTCATTCTTTTCCTAATGGAATTGCTTGTTAGTTATAGGAAACTTAAATTCCTATTAGAGCCTTTTAAAACTAAGATTGGGGAATTGATGAGGCCTATAATTGATAAAAGAAACTCTGACCTAAGGTACTTGCCTAATGAAAGAATGCGGTAGGAGGGCAGCGGGAATAGTTTCAGTGAATAGAGGAGATGAAGATTTGATGCTCACGGTACCAGTTTATTAGGCAGGGAAAACCAGTGCTATTAATTTTCTGAAAAAATGATCTGTCAGAAAAGTTCATCCACTCTGCAAGCTGGGAGACCAGCGTAGGTCTTTTCACAAATTGCAGCCCTTTTACTTAGGTTAAGATGATTAAACAAAGATTTATTTTTATTATAAAATTTTACTTTAGGTAAGCTAATATTCTAAACTGACCATTGGTATTGAATCTAGGTTGCTAGCTTCACTACCAAGCAACAGGCTGCTTCAGGTCCCTTGGCAAATTTTCATGATTAAGAAACAACCTAATTTTATAAAAACAAACAAAGAAACAAGCAAACAGTTGTCAGAATTCTGCAGGCACAACTCAGTCTGTTGTGTTGTCACTGTAGTTTTCTCACACCACACACTATACCAGATTTTGAAATTGGAGCCCAAATTGCCAAAATAATGAAGTTGGCTTTCAATTATTTTCCATTTCCTATGAAACCACTCCTCAACCCAAGTCCACTTTCCCTCCAGACAGGAGCTGGGCCCCTTGATCCCAAAGAAAAACCAGTCTATCTCTATGCTGTCCTTCCCGTCTGTGCTTCACATGACCCCATTCCTCTGCCCCCACATCACAGCTCCCATTCCCTTAGGCCTTTTCTCCAATGAGATTAATGAGGAAAAATGGATTTGTCAAGAGTAATAATATCTCAATGTGTGGGTCCAAAGGCACTTGCACTTTTAAAATAGAAATCCCTGCAACTGAACAATAGTTTTAAGAGTCATAAATCATCAGTGGTGGGATTTCAGACACAACATCAATCTACATTATATTCTAAAACAACCGTCATGTACCTGATGTCTACTCTAATGATGATATTGTAAATGAGTGGAGTTAGAAAATGGTTATATATAGCTTATAGTTTACTAAACCATTGCAGGTTTGCTTGTTAGGGTCTAGTTTCAGTTGGGGCCCAGACAAGTACTTCAGAGTACCCTGCAGAGCATTGTGAGAAACTCTTTGTGCCTTTCTCACTTTAGCTGGTCCCTCTGGCTGACTTTACCATGGAAACAAGCATGAACTTGGCAGGTTCCTCACAGTCAACATATCCACAATGAACTCATTATTTATGTCTTCCTTTCTCTGAGATGTAGTCTCTTCTTTGTTTCCTGTCTTGGTTGAAAACATTACTAAACAATCAATTACTTAAGCCAGAACCTGGAGGTCATCTCAGAAACGTTATTCTTCCTCAACTCCCCCCTGCCCCCCCCGCAACATATCCAGTCACCAAAACTTATACATTCTACCCCTTGTCCTCATTGCCACTCTTCTTGATTAGTTTTGACTGTCATCATATTTACCTCAGATAAACCACATGCAGTAGCCTCCCATCTGATTCTTTTGCTATCTAGTGGTGTTTTCTACCAATCTATCTTCTCTATTTCTAATGAATTCCTAAAATATTAATATGAATCCTTCCATCGTCCCCCATTGCCTGTAGAATTCATTCAAAACTAAGGCAAATGCGTTATCCTTCATGACTGTGCTTTGCCTCTTCATGATACAGCTTTGTTTCCTGACATTCCCCCATGTAATTTTATGTTCCAGCCTGCTCTCTGAGCCCCTTGTACTCTTTAAGAGCTCCATGTTTTCTTGTCTCTGTGACGTGCTTCTGTATATGTCGCTTCCCCACCCTGAGGCCACTCCTACTTAGCTGTCCAGGTTCTATGCAGACATAACTTCCTCTGAGACCTTTCTGATTGCTATGAGCTCTAGGCAGAGCACATTGCTCCCTACTTTGTGTTGCAGTTAGACCCAGTGGATGACTTTATTATAAAACTTACTGCTTTGGTTGACAAATGCTTGAGTCTTTGCTGTCTCTAGCAGACTGTGAAGAGATTGAGAGCAGAGTTTGCGTTATTTGTTGTTATTTTTGTATTACCTGGTACAATGTACTTGGCATTTGGTTGGCACTCAATAAAGAGTAAAGGAATAATAATTATAGCTAAGATGAGTTGACCCCTTATTGTATGCCAGGTTGTCTCTAACCATTTTTACTTGAATTACTTTATTAAATGCCTATAGAAATGCTTTGAAGTAATTAATATAGCCAGTGCGTATAGTGCCTGTGTCACTGTTCTTTAAGTCAATTCTGATCTCAGTCATCTCTGTAGCAGATAATTTTGTGCAAGCTCAGACTCATGTTAAGTGTCTCATCTTGAACACACTGAGTCAGTTTGTTTCCTGTCTCAGGCCTTCTCCAGAGCTGTAGAAAGTCACTAGTTCTGTTTATGAGTCTGGCACAAAGGTGAAGATTTAACATCCTCAGAGGAACCCTCAACCGAAGCTGTACAGCCTCCCCGCCTCTGACTCGACAACTCTGAGAGGCATCCCGTACTCTCAGAGGTTCCAGGTGAATCAGGCTGTCATTGCTTATAGAAGCAGCTTCGATAATTTACACCTGCATAGCTCTGTCACATTCTTGTCATTCCTCATTCTTTCTGGAGGCATTTTCCAAGTGAACTAACTTTATACACATAAGACGGAATCAGGTTCTGTTTTTGGGCAACCCAAATAAAGACAAGTATGGCTGTTATCCCCCCTGTGTTGGAAACAGGCATAGGAAGGCAAAATATGTTGTCTGCGATCTTATAGATGGACGTCAGAGAGACTGGGTTGGGACTCAGTCTGGCTGCACAGCCCATTTTCTCGGCTACAGCTCCATACTGAATAAATGTTAGATGTAGGAGCCCCAAATTGCATGGTATAAGCTACCTACCCTAATTGTGTTTAGAACTTGTATTTGTCAGGTGAAAATTTATATTTCTCCCCTAGGTTTAGAATACAAAGGTATATGGCTTCTTTGAATTTTTCTCCCTCCAAATAAATTCCCACGTTTAAGTTTCAAAGTGTTTGTTCCAGAGGAGGAAGCGTATAGGAGAGTGACATGGGAGACATTAAAGTTGTAACTTCCCATTCTTAGAAGCTTTTTTTTTAAGTTTTCACAGTGGAGGCATTTGAATAGTGGCAATGTAGGAAGAAGAATAAGCATTTAGATCATAATTGGGGAGGCCAGTGACATCTGAATCAACTAGTTCCATGATTTTGGGTAACTTTTCTCCAACTTGGGCCCGAGTTTCCTAATGTGTAGAATAGTTTATTGTAAATGTGTAGAATGTACAGAATAAGTCTAATGTAGAGAATAAAGAGAAAGTAGATATTCTTACGTTCTCTTAGAGTCATTGAATCACTTAAGCATCTGCTGGAATTTCTCTGTATCATACCCACTGTCTCTCCGATCCCAGATGCATGCATACAAGGATAGTCATGATTTCCTGTGCAATTTCAGGGGCTGGTGTCATCTGTGGACCTTATAGGTTTAAGAACCCATGAACATGATCTCTAAATTCCATTCCAACTCTAGCCTTCTGTGGCCTTAGATAAGGAAGCACTCATTGAATTCATTGTGCTTAAGATTTTTCTACAAGAAAAGAATTTATGCCTTTTGCTAACTACCAGACTCACCAAGAATGAATTATTTACTAAGGTCCAGGTAACTTTTTAATAGACATTAATGTGAAGAAGCAAACATGTATATTTTATTTGCATCTTATTCTGTTACTAGTTTATGTTTGAATATCTTTTTTAACCATGGCAGTGCATTATGTAAATAACTGACTGATGGACTATGCCCTGTAAATGTTTGTTGTACAATCTAAATACTATTAAAAGTATTAAGAACATAGGTTAATTAAATGCATAGGTATTACCATATATTTCTACTACTGATTCCAGTGTCTGTAATTAGGATGTTTATGCAGAGGTTAAACGGCTCTGTGCTTTTCTACAGGAGGCTATATGTTGATTTAGTATCTCTATTTTTTTTCAGAGGAAAAAAATCTTATTCAGTGAGAATCTAATGGGCTGGATAAAACTAACAGACCAACTTTAATGAACTAATATTTATTGAAAAAATAGAGCACCTCGTTAGCTTGGAAATAATGTTAGCTTTGATTGACATCATATTTGTAGAGGATTATCATAAAACTAGTACCTTTTGCTAACACTTTCCTGTGCATTTTTTATGAATTGAATCCTAGCATACTCATATAAAAGGGAGATAATGATGATAAAAAAAACAGTGCTACATCTTAATGCAGGGTGCATAAATAAAAGAAAGATCTTGGTATACTATTCTGTTGTACTGGTTTGGCTAATGTTTCTCTTGGGAATTATAGGGGTAAAGATGATAACATTAGCAATTAAAATCCAGTGCAGTTTTCTAAGTCTAATGAAACCTAAGTCGATTCTGTTAATTTTGTTTTGAACCAAACTGGCTCTCAGATGATTGATGGGAAAAAAGTGAGGAACTCCATCTATTCCAACCACAAGGATCACCTTCCATCGGTCTACTGATGCGCTTTCTCCAAACACGAGCAAATTGACTGGTCCAGGCTGACTTTCGGTGCTGGATTTGGAGAGAGTGTTTTGGCTCTGTCCATTCTTCAGTGTGCCTTACGGCTCAGGACACATGTAGGTGACCGTCATTCTTCTGTTACATTTCATGGCATTGCAGATCCAGTTCTTCAGCGTGCACCCTCCTATGTCATCTTGGCTCACAAGCACCTTAGAGGTTTCACTTGCCTTCCTTGACCCTCTGGACCACAGATAGTCATTTCAGTGTTGCCATTGTCTTGCTAATCTCCAATGTTGGGTCACCCCCATTATCAGCTTTCTTCACTGTCAGGCAACCAGGCTTTATTGTAGAGTGCCATGAAAATTTTTGGACTGAGGCCTGTGTCACATCATGCTCTCCGTCTTAGCTATGTCCTCAGTGTGGCTTGATACGCTGTTTATCTCTTACAGATTTTTTAGACTCTTATTGAAAGTCATTGCACCAAATCTTTTTACTATTTTCAAATACTTTAGTCAACCACCCCCAGAGTAGATGACTGTCTCTACTTTATTAAGAACATATGCTTCCTTTGCTTTAATGAGTTAGTAGTCTCCTGTGGCCATTCTAAACAAGCCTAACTTCTTAGCTTCATACTTAAGAACCGTGCTTTGGCCCCAACCTCCGTGCTGTGTGTGTACCTGAAGGGCTCCAGTGTCTTAGGTTTCCTCAGAAGCTCTTGTTTTCAGGGTAGATTGCGATCATTGTTGGTGGAGAGAAGCACCAAGCATCCTTGGAATAACAAGGATGGGTCTGACTCTGGGTGTTGCATAATAAAGAAATCCTCAGAGATCTAGGGTGTTTCTTGGAATCTTTTTCTTGAGGCATAATGGTTGCCTGGATTCTATTATGGTTGTAGGAGAACAGCTGTCTCCTCTGTGTTCTTCTGGAAATAAGGTGGTTATGTTCACAGGGTGGGATCCCAGTATTATCAGAGCCCCAATGAAGATACTATTTTTTTGTTTGTAAGTAACTGTAACATCAACAGCTTCTTTGATGTCAGCTCAGTATGGTGCTCTGCCAGCTATTTTCTGACAGTTGCCTTGAATTTTTCATTACTATATAAAGCAAGAAATGACCTTTGAGGGTTTCAGTGTCTGTTTGATGTATGTGTTCACTTACGTACCTTTTCAACAACCATTTTAAAAGGATCAAGAAATGAACATAATGAATTTAGTAAAGAAAGGGCTTTTATTATTGTGTTTGGTTTATTTGTAAGTTTTTACTTACAAAGTACAGATTAAATGCAATATCTGTTTTGGATGTAGGAGATGTATATTTATTGCATATACATGCATAGCATAATTTTGTCTGATACATTTAAAAGGAAGAAAAATATCTTGAGAATGTAATAAAGCTTTTTTAGGAAAAATTTATGCTCTCATAAATTAAGTAATAAAATTAGCATTTTGTCATAACTTTTTGAACTTGGAGTAAAACATCTTAAAACTGGATAAGCTTAGAGAATTTTAAACAGCAAATTAGAGCTTTTAGAAAGCTGTCAGTGAATATATTTAATCATTAATTTCTTACAGAATTTTCTGTTTTCTTGTAAGAGTTGGAATCTTGACTATTTACAATGCTTTCTTGCTGATTTTTTTTTTTTTAATTTAAAATGCTCCTATACTAAGCAAAATTTGTTATCATCTTTGGAAAATTGCTTACCTGCAGAGAGGTGTATGCATAACAATTGGTCTGGTATCACTATTACTCTGGTGATACAGCTAGCACATTGATTTGTGGTTACTGGTTTCCTATTTTCTCATAATTTTTATTCTTCCTTTAGAAACACAGCAGGTCCAAGTTGAATGTATTTATGGTTTCTGAGTTTATCCTTAAGATGTGATATTATATTGTATTTGTATTTCTCAAGCTCAGTTTCCCTTCTCGATCTGTTTGATTTCCCTGGTGAAACTTCCATCTGTAATTGTCAGGGCAGCATCTTGGTATTTTATAATCTGTTGTTTGTTTCTTGGTATTACATCTTGCTATTGAAGGTTACATAGAAGGGAGGAATTAATATATATTGAGGCATATGAATATTTCTCTTGAAGCTGTCATTTTTATTTTATAAGTAAAATGTGTTAATGAGTTTTATAAAATTGTAAGAGGCTTCCATTAGTGCTGACAAGTTCATGTATTTGGAGAAAGACTTATATTTAATTACAACCTTTTAACCAAAATTCTCAGTATTTATGTAAGGTTCAAGTAAGAATGTAGTTGCAAGCAGGTAGAAATTTATGCTCAGAAACTTTGAATGTCTTTTCAAAGGGGACACAGCTAAGAGGCTAGTATATAAGGGGGGACTCCCCCAAACCCTAGAATTTATGTATAAAAAATTGTGTATTTATTCTTACATGTTTAAACTTCAGTCACCTTCAAAGTCCTCTCCATTTGATGCAATACACCTATGGAGATGCTTTCTCCGCCTCAAAACAGTTTTTGAATGTGTCATTTTTGATGCCTTTTAGCGTTTCTGCCATTTTTTGTTTCACCTCCTCAACATTGACAAAATGTTTCTCTTTGAGGAGTTTGTTCGTACAGAGAAACTGAAAGAAGTTGCTTGGGGCAGGATTGGTTGAATAGGGAGGGTGGGGCATGGAAGTCACACTGTTTTCGGTCAAAAACTACTGAACACTCAGCGCAGTGTGGCAGGCGAGTTGTCACACCGCACGTTGTTCCTATAAATCACCCATCATGAAATGGGCAAACGCATTGAAAGAGTCTCCAAAAAAAAGCACTGAAGCCTAGTGCAGCCTCTCACACCACCACCAGCTGGTACATGGATGCAGATGGATTCCTAGAACACTCACCTAGCGGGGAGGCCTGTATTACACAGAGCCCGCCCTCCAGAAGGTAATTCAGTTTGTTTTGGGGTGCCCCCTGGTATTCTTGTTCTGACATTCTTTCCTTTGCTCACAACTCTTCAAAGGTATGGTCCTCCCCTCCCCCACACCACATATGCATTGCATTCTACTGGAATGATAAAGATAGCATCTTGTCTCTCTGTCTCTCAGAACAACGCTGCAGTGGGTTGGATCTAGGCTAACCAGGCAAGGAGAATCATGGACAGATTTGGGCAAGTTTCCTGCAAAGCGCTTCTGGAGACTCATGGCTTTACTGCTGGCCATGAGCCATAAGCCTTTAACCAGAGGAGTCTTGTCTCTGGCAGCTGTTTTTAATTCTTGAATAAAACTCACCTCACAGGATTATGGGGTCTGCCAGAGTTCAGATCTTACTGAGATTTGAAATCAGTAGGTGATGTACCTTCCCAAGGTTCTTCTTCTGAACTTTAAGAGACTGTGCTAATGTGTTTGGGTGCAGGTGGATGAGGGCGGAGAGAAGGCAGTTGGAGAACTGAGGGGAGTGTGGTCGTGGATTTCTATCGCTTGACTCTAATGTCAACTAGACTGTTTCCAGGAGCCGCCCGGGCTCTACAATTCTTCCAGAATGCCAGGGGGATGCAGAGTGAGGGACAGGGCACCTATATAGAAATAAAAAGTACACCAGAAGAAAAAGAGGAAAGTAAGTACTGGCATGCATGTGTGCCCTTGGCATATCGTTACAGACCACTCCTTGTGCATGAGGCAGTTAAGGGCCTTAACCCCTAAGCCATAGGCTCAAGTTATTTAACACATTTTTGTTTTAGATTCAGTTCTGTTAGGATTTCATGTTGAATCTAAAACAAGCGTGTCTAACCTGCTGCCCAAGATGGCTTTGAATGTGGCTCAACACAAATTCTTAAAACATTATGAAATTTTGGGGGGGGATCTTTTTTTCCAGCTAATTAGTGTTAGCATATTTTATGTGCGGCCCAAGACAATTCTTCCACTGTGGCCCAAGGATGCCACAAGGTTGGACACCACTGATCTAAAAGATCAAAAGTGGTCATTTTTGGGTTGCCAGGTGAATTTGGCCAGCTTCAGTATCTACACAGTTGGCCTTGTGTTCTCAACGATTTTGAAATGGTTTATGTTCCACCTTTGGCTAAGACTGTTATGTCTTAACTCTCCCTACCTGTGAAAGATTCATATGTGAATGAACAAAGTGTCTCAGCTACCCCAATGTTCTGTTGTAACAGGGAATCCATAAAGCAATTCACTTAATGTAATATCCGACAAAACAGGCTATGCAATCTTTCTACCTCTGTCAATGTGTGAAAAACAGAAAATAACAAATATAACACGTGTTTGGTCAGCTTGACAACAACTTCCAGTTGAATTTTCCTAATAGACAATAGGCTTTAAAAATCCCTCATAACAGTGAAGACAATGAGATCCACTATTACCATATTCTGTTAAATACCAAATTAATTGAAAAAAGATGATCTGTCACCTGAAAACGTTGTTATGAATGCTAAAATGGGCCCATCTCTCAAACTCGACCATATGCCATTGTGATATTTTTTTTGTGTAGAAAGGCTTTCATGGTAATGATTCAAAATAGATTATATAATATTATACATTTTCTCAGTGTTCTAAGTGGTAAATCAGTATGCAAAAATATCAAAAGGGATCCATGCACAAAACTGAAATCAGTTTTCCAACTTGTGGAAGGACAGAGGACTCCTACCACCATGGCCAGGAGATAAAGTGGGGAACATCACAGAATACAATAAAAAGTGTTTGAGAAGATTTGTATGTTTTTTTTAGGCAAAAGCAAACAAACAAACAAAACTTCTTTTTATGACAACGTATTCATTCATGCAAATTATGTTAAGTTCATACTGTGTTCTTGCCTAGATGTAATGCACAGTCTGTTTATGTGAGTGTGTGTATGTGAGTGCATGTGCGTGTGTGTGTGCATGCATGTATGTTGCAAGCTAGGGCAAGTATGGATGCTTAAGAGATGAAAAGACTGTGTGCTTTGTGCTATATTAGGGGTCTGCACAGGCTATTAGGGCTAGGGTTCATTTTGTGGGAGACATTCGACCAAGCTTTGGGGAGGATGTTCAGGGAAGATTTCAAGAAGGCAATAACATGATCTGAAATATAAAGCATGAATGCAATTTGGGCGTAAGAGAGGAATTGGCAGTGGAGAAGGGTGATTGGCAATGGTATTCATAGATGTGGTAACACCATTGCTTGGCCAAAGGCAAGAGACAGAGCATGGTGTGTTCAGGGAACATTTTCTTACATAAAAACTTATTTTCAGTGGTTTTTATACCAAATTTATTACAAGAACAGCTGGAATAATTAAAATGATTAGATTCACTGTTATTTTATATAATTAACAGTTCTTATGTGTTAGGCTTCTTTATAACATGACTATCCCATTTTTTTAAGTCAATCATTGAAAAAATTTTCAGCATAATTTAACGTTCCTTAAGAGTACCTTGGCTCTTCAGCATAACTGATTTCCTCTCTGGAATTGGATGTGAAAGCTTTTATAAATGTTGACACTTAACTTCAAGCATACTGCTGGTCGTTCATATAAATTGCTACTTTATATAACACACACACACACATATACATATATACATACATACGTGTGTGTGTGTGTGTGTATATATGTATATATGTATATGTGTGTGTGTGTGTGTGTGTGTGTGTGTGTGTGTATATATATATATATATATATATATATATATATAGGCTGTCCAGAAAATATCCAGCCATGTAATATGAAAAAGGCATTTATGGCTGGATCTTTTCCAGACAGTACACACACACACACACACACACACACACACACACAGAGTTATGTTTTTCTACCAAGTTCTCTGATTTTACGTTCTTTTCCACGTGTCTCTTTTATGAATTGAAAGACAGTTTGTCTTTTTTACATATGACATGGCAGAGAGGCTGTTAAAATGATTTATTGCTGTTTCTTAATATGATGGCATAAGAACAGCATTTTCCCGATTTATTTGTTTAGGGAATGTGTTCTCTACTTTATGATACTATCTACTTAATTAGAAGTGTAGGTTTCTGGATATTTGTGAATTTTGGTAGTTGCATATTTAGTGACTGCCCTGATAGATGTCAGCTTGAGATACTTGAACTTGGCTTTAATTATTTAAGGTGAAATATCACTCAAAATCATGTCAACAAAATAGATTTTCTGGATTTCTTTTCCTAGAGAAGCAAACAGAAGACTTTTCCTAAAAAGTGTGTGTGAATGTGTGTGGCCGGGGGGGTGGGGGGGTGGGAAATTTTAGAAATTAGTAGAAATTACACATATACAAAAATTGTTATAAAGTAAGTCATACACACACATGCACACGCGCACACACACAATGCAAAGTAGAACATTTTAATACTACAGGAGAGTTAGTATAGAATGCAGTGGGATTTCTCAGGATAGACAACTTACTCTGAGTTGAGAAAGGGGACTTGAGGAGGAAGTATTTGAACTGGCCCTTGAGGAGAATTTGAGTGTAACAGAAATAAGGAGAACAGAAGAAATGGTATGAGAAAGAACAGCTTTAACATAAGGCTGACCGTTAACTTCGGGAGACCTTGGGCTCAGAGGGAAACAAGTAGTTCAGTGTAATTGGATCATAAGTTGAGCTAAGGATAATGATAAAAGATAAGGATGAAAATATAAATAGATTAGTGAAAGATCATAGAAGTTCTTGAATATGAAACTGGGAGTTAATTTATTTCATAGACCTTGAGAAGACGTTGGAGGTTGTCATTAAAAGAAAGAAAGAAAAAGAAAGGCAGGCTTTGGCAAAATTTGGTTTTAAGTCCCTTCCTTTCTCCTTACTATTTTAAATGCTTAAGGTAAGGTAGAGGCTTCCTCAGAAAGTTGTTTTCTTCACCTATAAAGTAAGTTTTATGATATCTTTCTAGGTTGCTATGAGAATTAGGGATAAAGTGTATGAAGTATCTGATATGTAGTAGTTGTTCACTAAGTGTTAGCTATTGTTATCCATAGAACAATAGACCTTTAACAGGTGAATTCCAAGGTTGCTTTTGTGCTGTATTTGTGTGATTTAAATGTGACATATTTGCCCAAAGTATTATAAGACCTTAGCATCAAAGGTAACCTCAAAGGTGTTCTAGTTTCCTCCCTATTGAGGGCAGATGTCCCCACTGCAGCCTTCCTGATAATGTTCTGGAATGTCAGTCATCTGACTTCTTGGGGGAACTTACGATTACGAGAAAACTGTTTTTCAAAACAGTCTTTTCCTTTGCTGAACCCTTAATGGCATGAGAAGTTTTCTTTACATTGATCTAAAATCTGTCACCTTCTAACTTTACAAATTAGTCCTCTAATCCTTTATTTCAGAGCTATCAAACAGAAGTACCTCCTTCATATGTTAATCTTAAATATCCAACGTGCATATGTAGTTTCCTTTCATGGGTTCCTTCTGAGTACTTTCATTTCTAGATTAAATATCTTTGGGTCTTTCATCGACTCATCATATGACATAATTACAAGGCTCCTCATCCTCTTGGTTGGCTATCTATGTGTGTATTCCAACATTTAAATGTCTTTTGAACCTGTGGTTCCCAGAACTAAATAAAGTCATACTGGAGACAAGTTCAGATCTTGCTTGATCTAGACTTCAGACCAGTTCATCGGCTGCAGCCTATGGAATTTTACAAAATGCACAAAGCCAAGTCTTAACTCCAGAATATTCTGATTCACTAGGTCTGGAGTTAAGCCCAGATATTTGCATTCGTAAGAGGACACAGATGATTTTGATGTCTAGTTGGGGCTGAAGATCACTTATCTAGATACTATATTCAATTAATGAAGTAAAATCTCATAAGGCTTATGGTGGCCACATAACACTATTCGTATGTGCCAAATTTAGGAATGGTTAAAACGATCAGGCTTCTTTTTAACCCTTTCCTAAATTTGTACACTGCATTTTCTAGGACCTAGATCTAAGACTTTACATTTATTCCTATTATATCTTGTCTTGGCCATTTCTGGCCATCATTCTATTTGGTCGAATCGCATACTATTTTCAATCTCGCATGCCTTATTTAGATAACCTTTAAGGATTTACGTGTTCAGAGTAGGCATCGAGGAATGATAAATATAACGAAAGCTTCAGATTCAGGTCTGTCCTTTATTTATCACTTTCCCTGGTGAGTGTTATGTATTGCTCTCACTTTTTCATATTTGACATATTTGTTATTTTACCTAATGCTTTGAGTCACCTTTCCTTTCTGAGTTATAATAACACACACCTATAGACTTGGAAGCCCTTTGCAAGCATCTCTTAAAGTAATAATGCTATAGTTTGGTTAGGCTGATTTTGGCTGCAAGCATCAGGAACCTGAACAGAATTGGGATTCTGTCAGTTGCTGGGGTCCTGCCTCGGCATTCCAGAGAATAGCACCTGAAGTGGGGGGCGAGGTTTAAGGAAACAAAGAGAGAAAGAGACAAAGAGGGTCTGGGAGGACTGGAAGCATTCTTAGGAACCAGCCCCGAGTTTATTTTTCCTCCCCAGTATATACCTACAGCGCAGTGCAGTACAGCAGAAACACATATGCATTATCTCACTCAAAGACAGATCATAAACTATCCTTGACTCTCTATCAACTAACTTGAAGGTCAGAGTAAACGAGAGGGGGTCAGTTTCCCAAGGCAATTCTTCCAAGTACCCGGATAGTCTTCTTTCTTTAGAGTCTCCCAAGGAACTGGCCGTATCAGCCACATTCCTCAGTGAGCAGTAAACACCCTCCAGGTGCAGAAAGGAACACTACAAGAAGCAAAACAAGTTATGCTTCCCTAAAGCCAGCCTGCATGGCTCCCAACAGTCAGTGAGGAAAAAGGTGGGTGTGGGGAATACCTTCTAGGTGGGCACCTACTAGTGTTCATTATGCCACTAGAGCTCAAAAACAGTTTCTTTTTTGGAGGTATAAATGGTCGTTATGCCACTGAAGATGTTAACAAAATGGTGAGATGCTGGGAGTGGCTGGTTGCTGAAGATCAAGCAACCGTTTTACAGGACAAAGGTAACAGGTTAAACTATTCTGCTGACCATAGGGCAACATTTTATTTCTCTCTAAAGAGAATTAATTAAAGCCCAACTTTTAAAAATAACTTCTGCATGACTTTAGGTTGCTCTGTTGGCTTTGTTTGTTGGCCCTGTGTCCAGTGCTCCAATCCTTGACGAAAGGGAAGGACTTTCAGCTCCTAGAAGCAACAGCTCCTTTATTTTTAATTTTTTTCCTTCTGTCTGACAGTATTACAACCCTTTTAAAAGGAGATAAATTGTAGCTTTTTCATTGGGAAGTGATGGAAATAAAGGACTACTTGAGGTCACAGAAGAGAATGTATCTGAGAGAGAAACCTTCGAAGAGCTTGATAGTTAAACAAATAAAAAAATTTGTTTGAAAAAGTTCCTAAGAAGTCAATATAATATTATGTGTAGTTGATCCCTGGGAAGTGGCGTCAGAAGACTGAGAGAACATGGTATAGATGCCGAATGTCGTCCGGGGAACTCCTGCACTCTGAGTTACCCCGTGCCTTTCAGAAACAAAGCCTGAGGTAAATGCAAGTCTGCAGCTGTTATTTGCTTTCCATGCTAAGTTGAAGAAAAGACAAACAGATTTACGGGAACATAGAGACTAGAAATGTGTGTCATCCACAGAAGAAAATGAAATCAGTAATAGGAATGAGAGTTGCCATGTATTGTGACCCACAGAAATTAACTTGCATTATTTCTTTTAATAGTTCCAGCCCTTTGAGGCAGTTGCAATATGAGACAGGTATAATTATGAAGAATTATGTAATTTGAAATTGTAATATGCCATGCAAATAGAAGGTATTTTTAGTCCGTGTTTTGCTGCATGCATGTCAGTCTATTCTTAGGCACACTGGCTCCTCGCAGTTCTAAGATGAAAATACAAAAGCCAATGCCTGGGTCAGAGTTTAGCTATATGGGAGTTATTAAGCAATTTTACCTGGTGCGTATTCTCAAAGCTTCATTGTATTTTATAATTTCAGCAAAGCACACAAGAGTTACAAAGTCAAATTCACCAGCCACTCACCTTGAGAATGAATCTTTTCCCATTGCAGATGTACACATATTTTTAGATTGGCAAAATATACATGTATGCCTATCTTCAATATGTAGTAGAACCCCCCACCCCCAGATAACTTCAATAACTTTGAAGTTAAAAAAAATTATTTTGGTTTTAGAAAGGATATAGCTTACTGATTAGCATAGATTTGCATTTAAAAATACCGCTGCGATAATTTTTAAGCCTAGATATGCCGTAACTGTGAAAAAAAAAGATACAGCCTGATGATAAATATTGGTGTGGACAAGAAGGGATGTGAAAGGAAAGAAAAAGCAGGTGTGTACTTCAAAGTGCACTTGCCCTATTCACATATAAAGAAACTGTTTGAGTTTCATGCAGTTATTTTTGCTGCTTGTCTGCAGTCAGGGTCACCATTGTTTCAACCAAAATAAAGAAGCTCATTAGTAAAAGATGTCCTAGAGAACAGCATGACTCATTTACATGAGAAATCGAAGGCAAAAGAAACCCCTAGGTAATATTTGGGAGTTAGTTTTGAGAAAGGAAGAGTTGCCAAGGAATTTTCAAAAGTATAAAGGGGAATTCTTAGTGAAAAGTTCACACTCTTCCGTCCAGATCAGCTCATTCGGAAACGAGCACCATTTTCACACCTGCCCATTAAACATGACCTTCCTTGGAGCCATACCATGATTCTTCTTATTTTTCATTTGTTGCAGGTGGCAGTTGGTCACCAAGGTAGCGAATGCCTTCTAGTGTTTTCTTAGGAGTCTGTGAGGCCCAGCCTGGGCGTTTGTGAATAAATGGAGCAGAGGAAGGAAGGAGGAGAGTTCTACTTGGGATTAGGCAGGTGGTGACAAGCCATCCTCAGAGTTTTTCAGTAACGTTACACATAATAAGCAGCCTAGATTTTTTCTTTTTTGGTAGAAGTTTGCACAAATAGAAAATAATACTGATAAAGTTCTTAAATGTTTTCTTCGTCATAGAATACTGTCATAAAGGTGATCTCTTTTTCTGGTGGGGGAGGGGAACAATTTATTGAAGGATGTTTTATTTCCTCTTTGAGAAGAATGTGAGCTTTCAACAGCAAAATTCATCCTGAAAAAAATTCGTGGGAGCTTTGAGGCTTTTTCTCTTTGAAAAGACATACATTCCCAAGTGTCTGTAGGTCACAGCAGTCCTCAAATGTGGTGAAAAAAGGGATGGGGAGGGAGGCACATCAGTATGCAAATTTGTTTTCAGCAGTTCTCCTGGGTGGACCTGGGCTTCATCATGCCAGCTGGACTGCTGATGTCAGGATGGTGTTCAGCAGGTTGACAACATATCCATTTTGGCTTCACTGTGAAGTGGGTGCCAAAGCCCTTGGCATAAGGAATCCAACAACCTCAAGCTAGCTACCAGCTAATGTTGGCTGTGCTTAAATCTTTTATGGCGACAAGAATGACGAAGACATACGTGTCATCATGGTTGCCCCCCAATGCACAGGTATAAGTTTAACCTTGAAAAAAAGTAAGGGTTTGAAATAAAAATTGATGTCATTGTTTTAGAGTAAGATATAAACAAGTGTTGTCAGGCCAAATATGATTGTTGTAAGCGTGGTTGCTATGAGCATTTTTAAGCCATCACATCCCAGTAAAGTGTTTATTCTGACTAAAGCTTCCTGTCCTAGACATTTCTAGGTCTATCAGATTAAAGGCCAGAGTCACCAGTCCTGAGGCTTAGAGCTCTTAGGCACAGGCATCTATGTCCCTGAGGGAAGGGTGTGTCAGGAATTTAGGCTTCCGAACCAGAGCTATAGAATTTAGCTCCGTGCCTGGCTCAAGAGATACTCAGGAAGCACTTATTCATTCATACATGCTGTTCCTTCCCCCACTTTTTTTTTTTAATAGAAAAAAAGGAAAATTTGCCATTCTTCAAAGACTTCTCAGGATGTGCAGGTGAATGTGGCCAATAAAGGAGACACATCTGGTTCTCCTTTGTTGGGGGATTTATAGGAGGTAGCTTCAGCTGCCAGGCCTTCTGTAACTGATAACATAAAAAAGATGATGTTATCTGAAGAATTACAGAGGATCTGTGAGCCTCCTGTGCACCACTCGCTGCCTGACAGCTGCATTCTGCGACTCTTCCAAGAGCGAGAGAAGGGCTCATTAAGTCCAAAATTTCCCAAGCTAGTTGCTTCCAATGAAACAGGAACACTGTGGAAGGGCAAAGCCTCCTTCTTTCCCTCCAGCAACCAGCAGGGTGTTCACATCTGACACATGAAAGACGAATCATTCCCAGCCTCTGGGGCAGGGGCCTGGGCAGAAATTCTGGCTGTGAGTCTTTAATTTAGGCAAGTCACAGCTGGAAAAGACTGATAGGGAAACTGAGGAAAACATGTGGGTGCAGACTCTCTCTGCATGCGAGGTTTAATGCTGACCTTTGGGAGAAGATGACCAGGACAGCCTCCTTCCTGAGAATGTCATTTCCCAGGCCCGCATCCCCCTGGCTGCAAGGCACCTTGGGCCTCCTGAATCTCTGCTCTCCATGTGGAACAATTTAATTATCTTTCTCAGCCGCATGTGGTGTGATTCACTGATCCTTACCTTCCGTGGCTTCCATTCCCCAGCTATGAAAAATGTCTATTTCTCTAAGCAGGTCTTAGAAGAAACCTCAGCGTTGATGTCTACCGGCTTGTAGTATTTGCATTTTTGCCTTATGTGTTATGAGGCAGGCCCCCAGCTAGGAGTGAAACAGAATTCCACATCCTAAAACGTTAGGTTGTTTAAAATGGAATTTTTTTTTTTCTTTTCAGAAAAGCAGAGTTGTCTTAGTTCTGGCTGCTATAACTAAGTATCATAGACGGGGCAGTTCATACGCAACAGAAATTATTTCTCACAGTTCTGGAGGCTGGAAGTCTGGGGTCAGGGTACCATCACAGTGGGGTTTTGGTAAGGGGCCTCTTCCGGGTTGCAGACTGGCAACTTACAGTATCTTCACGTGGCAGAGAGTGAGTGAGCTGGTTCCCTGGCTTCTTTCGGTAAGGCTCTGATCACACTCCTGAGAGCTCCACTGCCATGACCTGATCACCACCCAAAGGCCCTGCTTCCGAATACCGTCACAGTGGGGTTAAGACTTCAACATGCAAATTTTTGAGCGCCACAACATTTGAGTCCATAACAGGATGCATGTGGGATATGACATACCCTGTGGAGAGTGAAATAAGTAACTTCTGAAGTGCACAGGAAAATATTAAAGTGGGAACATGGAATGTAGATGATAATGCAGAGTGAGTTAGCCCTTCCATCAGGAATGAGGCAATCCGAGTTTCCACCTAATTGCCTCTTTTGGACAGTGCACCTAACCCTCCAATCTCAGGAGTAGTTTCCTAGGAGGTTATCTGTTCCCTGTGTCTGAGTGATCATGCTCAATAATTTAAAAAAGTCAGTCAAACGCGAAGTGACTACAGAGACCATTAACATCTACCACCCACCGTCGTTGCTTACTGATTCGGACATTCCGGCTGACTTCAAGAGAGTTCTCTTTGTTCGCAGCTCCGTGGACCACAGGCAGAAGCCATGTGGCCTAGAAGAGAAGCTTCTAAATTTCTGGAGAGGCAGGGTAGAGAATCACTGACTCATGGAGTCCGGTGTCTTGGGCCTTTAGGAGTGTGAATTTATAACATACTTAGAGAGTTGTTATGCTTCTTGAAGATTTTCATGGAGCTGGGGTGACAGAGAGGATGGAAGCTGTGTGTTGGGAGGTGCTTTATAGCTTCTGGGGGGAATGTGTCTTGGTTTCATATGTAAGCCTGTTTTCTGTTGCACTGTCCACGGATCTATTGCAGACATCAGTTTATCAGCATCTTTCTCTGTGTCCCTCAGGACTTGAGGGCCATCATCAACACTGGGCTTATTTTTTTACTCTGTTAGTCCCCATTACATTGGCTCTTTGGGCACAAACAGCAAACCACTTCTACTTTGCCCCTTTACTGAGTTACGATATTCCTGCATCTCACTTTTAACACTGATGAAGGAAACTACCCCATAGACTTCTGATTATATAGCATATACTTGGCTTTTTGGTTCTGTTCCTTTTTGATATTCCTCAACATGGTGTGATTTTAACAGTTTGAACTCCAAATATGGTGTGTGCACACAGTCTCTAGGTCTTTCTGCAATGTTTATACTTAGCTCTTTTGCACACTGTATTAATCCCTAACTCTTCTATTTAAAAAAACAAACCAAACTTTTCCTTATTAAGTTCTCTCATCTGGTACTTTTCTTTCTGTCTTCCTGTTTCTAGACTCTCCTACATTTCACATTGGATCATCTAAAAGACAGTAGTAAAGGTCATAACCCTTCCTGCCTTGGAAACTTCCAAAGCTTTCCGCAACTATAAATAAAGATCCTGTTTAAATTCCTTAACTTGGCATCCATGCTTATCATCTGACCTCATAGTGACTCCTCATTCACTCCTTTCCCCTAAAGGATCCCAACAACCTGCTCAGATTCATGTCCCCAGGGCACCGTGTAACTAGGTCCCTCAGCCTGTCCTTGTGTCTGTAGCTCATCACCTGCTCTTAGCTCCCTTCCCATTGCTGCCCAGGGACCTGAAGCCCACCCATGCCTTAGCATAGCTTATGCACCCGCCTTTCTGCTAGATCTCCCCTGCTTCCCCCCAGGGGCTTCATGCTACTCTGTCCTCCAGGATATGAGACCCAGGGCTCCCCTGGCTCTGTGTCTGCCCTGCAGAACTATGCCCTTCGGTATGTATCATAAAACGGTGTCACGTGGTGGTCCTTCTCCTTTTCACCATTTTCCTGTTGAGTTGTATTCTTTTTTAAAAACAGGACTCTTGTCAAGGCCCTTTTACAATGAGGTTCAGTTTTCCCAAGTGATGCAATCATGAGTGAGTAATTTTCCTCTCTACCGACTTTTGAATTTTCCAAATACTCTTTATTAAAAAATATTGCAGTTAGTATTTATAATAGTAACAACAAACCCTCGTTATTTGGCAACAACCATATAAAGTCATTATTATGGTCCCCATTATACATGTCAGGTCATTTATTTGAACCCTACCCTGGTCTGTCTGACTCTACAGCCAAAGCTCTTAACCATTATGCTTTTAATTATCGGGAGAGGGAGGAGATTTAATTATTTTTATTTTTACATTTTTCAGAGGATTAGTAGCCCTTCTTATTTATAAATTACAAGATTATGTATTTGCCATTCCTTTATTTGGGGTTCATGACAGATTGCATTTCGACCTATATGTTGCTCCAACTCAAAGACTGTGATGAAGGTACAATCCTGTGGTTTCTGATGCTGGTTCATAATGCCTAGTTCTCTCTCTCTCTCTTTCTCTGTCTCTCCCTCCACCAATTAGTAGGTGAATAAACCTACTAATGAAAAGGGAGAGGATTCAATCTAGGAATAGAGCAGAGTAGGCAAGATTTTAAGAAAGAAGTAAATTGTAGATTTTCATGTGAAGCAAATACATTTATTTTGAGAAAACAAAGGGAAAGAAAGTTTTTAAAAAGCAGGAGGGAGGAAAATCTGGAGAAAGGAAGAGGTAGGGGGTACTCTTTAAAACATGCTTGTTTAGGCAACATACAAATACAACACTTTGGTTGTACCATGTCACAAATGATGAGCATGAGAGTTAATGGTGGGTGTAAGTGCTAAGGAGAAAGATGCATTATTCTTGACACTTGTCATTAAAAAAAATAATATAGTCCATCAACTTGATAAATGATAGCATCCTTAATCATTCCCCTCATTGGGCAGTTGGGTTATTTCCGAATACTTTTAATTATAGTGGTGGTGTTCACATGATATATAGGCTGATTTTATTTATTGTTAAATTTATTGGTGTGACATTGGTTAGTAAAAATTACATTGGTTCCAGGTGTGCAATTCTATAGCTCATCGTCTATGTGGTGTGTTATGTGTTCGCCACCCAGAGTCAGTGGTCCTTCATCACCATGCACTTAACTCCCCCTTCCTCCTCCCCCCACCTCCCCCCCCACCTCCTTCCCCCACCTCCTCCCCCCACCTCCTCCCTGCTTAACCTCAGGTAATCACTAAGCTATTGATTGTGTCCGTGAGTTTTCATTTCTTTGTTGCTTTCAGTTTTATATTCTACATATATGTGAAGTCAAATCGTTCTTGGTTTTCTCTGTCTGGTTTATTTCGCTTAGCATGATGGTCTCAGGGTCCATCCATGTTGTTGCAAATGGCAGTGTTTCATCTTTTCTTGTGGCTGAGTCGTATTGTGTACAAGTACCACAGGTGCTTTATCCAGTCACCTATTGAAGGGCACATTAGTTGTTTCCATGACTTGGCCACCGTGAATAGCGCTGCAGTGAACACTGGGGTACATAAGCCTTTGTGGACTAAGGTTTTCAATTTTTTTCATAGATACCCAGAAGGGGGATTGCTAGGTCATAAGGTAACTCTATTCTTAATTAGATTTTTTTGTACTTTTCAGTCTTTATAGTTATTAGTTCATCTGCTTTGTCATTTATCTGGGGGGAAATTTGGCCATTGATCACTTACAAATTCCCTAAATATTTTACAGAATAACTTTTCTATCAATGTATTGGCATTCTATTTGTTATAATTTCATATTCATTTTACTAGAGTTTAGTATGTTATTTTAAAATGTACTTAATTAATCTCTCTTGTGTCTAATGATTTTCCTTCATATCTTTAATAGTCAAAAGTTTTTATCTCATTAAGATGGGAAGAAAAACTATCTTTTGTATTAAAACTATTTCTAATTATTTGATTTTTTGAAATGTAAAGCCATGAGGTTGTGAATTATGGACTTTTATAATTCTTTTTCACACTGACATCTTCATTAGCATTTATTAATAATATAACAATTCTTTCATCCATTACTGCATTACTGTAATTTGATATTTATTAAAGTCTTATAATAATTTGATTTCTTGACTATCTTTTCTATTTTATTTATTTTCCTGTACTAATTACGATGTGGTTTCAGTAATTTTCACTTTATAACATAGATTAGTTAGCATCTCATAAGGTAAGAGCATCAGGGCTTTAACACTGTTATCTTCCTTATTCTTCCAAATGAATTGTGTCACCACTTTGTAATACTGTCATTGTGAGATTGTCTGAAGTATGACATTAAGTGCTTGCTTAGGCATCAATCTACATTGTAGCTAATAATCCTAACCAGGGACAATGCAAGTCTTTACATTTATTTTTATCTTCCTATTTTTTTTTTTTTTTTTGGTTATGATTGTTCCATGTGTTTCAGTAACTCTTTTGTGTTATAAATGGAATTAATACCCATAGCCTGACTATATTGGGGTTGTAAGTGGAATCATTCTTTTATTGTATATTTCTAGCTGTGTCCCTATTATATGATAATGGCTGCTGCCATGTATTGTTTGATTTATGTTAAGTGTTTTACATTATTTTTAATTCTCACAACAATGCTAGAGGGTAAACCCATTATCTCCATTTTATAGATGGAGCCAGTGAAGCTCAGAGATTAAGTTACTCATGGCTAGATTAGTGGTCAATCTTATATCTCATATTTAAGTCCATGTCTGTGTGCTTCCAACATTAAAATTTTATGCTGTCTCTTTTAGAAGTACTTTTGGTAGTTCTGATGTATCTCATTTATTACATTTCTAAGCCCAGTGACAAAATTAGGAGGTGTTACTGAGCTATTTCCATTTTGGCAGGCATGGACTCCAATAGCCTCTTGACCTCTAATATGTCTAATATCTCTGTCTCATTCTCAACTAGGAGCAGTGACTCTGAAAAAGTCTCATGTGTCCTTGCCCTGCACATGTTTAGCTCAGTTCTTGCCTGAGAACTTACAGAAGATAATACTTCTATGTCTGAGGCCTTGCTCCTGCACAGCCCCTTCCTTTCTGACTCCTTGCCTGGCACCTGCCATCCACTTCAGCTTCCTTGAACCTCATCACTGCCTTCGAAGTGCAGCAGGACCGTGCACTATGCTTTACTGAAGTTGGAAAGTTCTTTCTGAGGAGAGACGGGGAAATTGTGGCGCTTTCCCGGTACTCGTAACCTGCAGTTTTGTGCTGTGTGCTGTATAATGCCCTTCCATGTTCGCCCTGTTTATTTTGTTCAACTTCGTGGTCGTTTACAGTGACTAGCCCAGTCCAGGCCCAGTTATTCCACTGTAGCCAGAAACAGAAGCTTTTCCCACCTTCCTTCTGACTGAGGTTTTCTGTTTTCTCCTCTCTTTACTGGTTTGAAGTTCATATATCTGATTTCTGTTTCTTAGAAATTGACCTTAAAGAGCCTTGCTTACTTAAAGTCTGAAGTTAATCTTTATTATCTCCTCCTCAGCAATGCAAGATATGACAACTCAAATCCAATCACCTCTCTGCTTTCTTTTTTTGTAAAATAACTTAGTTCAACCTGAATTTCTTATTCACTGAATTAAGCATTACTGCGAATATTATTTGAAATACAGTTATTGCTGATTAACTTCACTCATATGGTCACTAATTACTCCCTGCTCTCCCCTACTTTTTCATGTATCTCAGAGTTCCCATCTGAAATGATTTTCTTTCTGCCCCAAATTCTTCCTTAAAAGAAAACTTGTGTGTGCGTTGGTGATAAGCTCTATTTTGATACATCAGAATAGATTATTGATTTCACTTCTGTCTCAGATTATAGTTTGGGAATAGAGGTTTAACAGACAGTTATTTTTTCTTGGTTCTTAGAATGTATTATTCAGCAGTCTTCTGGCATCTATTGTTGTTCTGGGAATCCGCTGCTGGCCTATTTGTCATTTGCTTATTGGTAACTGTACTTCCTAGAACCAAACCCAAGATGGAGATTCTCAGCTTTCTTTGTTGAAATCAGAAAAACAAAATTAGGAAGGCAGTGTAGAATAGCAAAAGCAGCCAGCGGACTGCTTTCAAAGATGTGGGCTGTGTAGGGGACGAGCCTGATCCCACCAGAAGCTCTGCATCCTGAGGGGACCACAGAGAAGTCCCACCTTGCTGCAAGGGGCCTGATGCCTTTGGGATCCTCGTATCAGGCATTCTTCGGCAGTGGGCTGTCTGCAGAGGGAATGTGACAATTCAGAGACATTTCCAGTAAGCGGAAGACGGTTATCATGAGAAGGGTAGGTGTGGGTGCATTGGTAGTGTGTGGGCAGGGCACGAGAGTTTCTCCCCAAGTGGTCAATCACTTATTTCTGGCTGCTTTAAGACCTCATTGTCTTTGGTACGCTACAGTTTTATTAATCCTATTGTCTCTAGGTGTAAATTTCTATCTATTTTATTTTGTACGTTGTGTAATTTTGAACTGTGAGCTCATTTTTGGCTTTTTGAACATTCTGGGGATCCTGAGAGGTCTGAGATGAGGTTACATTACTCTGGAGTGGATTTAATTTGCTTCAAGTTAATTTCTCTGCTTGAAGGTTTTCTGGATTTATAATCAGTGTATAAAACCACAAGTCATGAGGGAAGAACTATGGTTTATGAATTTTTAGAAGATAGTTTTTTATTTATTCCAAGCTAAAGATGTCACAGATAATCTTTCCCTTGTTACTTCCCCTTGACAGAAAGCATTTTAAAAATTGTACACCTTTTGATTTTGGATGTTCTTGTTTCAAATGACCCATCTTTCTTAAACCTGAAGTCTTATCCCTTATTTCCTCTCAAGCTGTTAAAATTCAAGACTTCTGGATCCTAGTATTGGTGAATTTCACCTAATATTAGTAAACGCTCAACAATATAAATATATTTTTAAAATACGTTTGTTTTAAAATGTTTGTTATATTTTATTAAGCATTTTAAAATATGTTTGCAGTATTTCATTAAGCTTTTTCGAGACATTTTGAAGCAGAGCGCTTTTTAGACTTATGAGTGTTTATATTGTCAGTAGCAGGAATTCCCTGAGTGAGCACTGTACTGTTTTCACTTTCCCCCCCTTTTTTTTGTCTTACTTCAGTAGTGAACTATAATTCTATTTTCTTAGATTGTTTCTATTTTCTGTGTTTAGATATTGTGCGGATTTCTGTGCATGTATATATACCCTTAGCATTACAAAATACTTCTCTCTGCTATGTTTGTTTTGTTGTATAGTCTTCACCAAAATTGTTGGTTCTTAGAATGGGGATGGAAAGTAAGAATTAATTTAGTTAAAACATTTTTTTAATGTAGTTAATTTCCAAATTTTGGGACTACGTTTTGCACTTGCTCTAATGCATTTAGGCAGAGAAAGCACCTACTAATAAAACTGACTAATGGCTATCTGACTAATGAAATTATTATCTTTCCTTGTAATAGAAAGGCTATAAATATAAAGAGTACAAAAGTTCTCTCCTTTTTGGGCCAAGCCAAAAATGTTGTGAAAATGTCTTTATGTCTCTCTTAAAGTAAGTATTTTAATGATTAAAAGCAATTAGGAAAGAGTTATCATAGTAATTAGCTTGAACAAGACAGTCCATAAAATGTTTCATAGCATTTTTCAAATATAATGTGTTAGTTCAGTGACATTATGAATATTTTTTTAAAAAACATTGTTTTTTCTTTCATCACTTTTAATCTAATGGACTAATGCCTTATTTAAGCCTTTGGCATTGATATTAAAATTTCTCTATTACTGATGTTTTTTTCTGGATTGCTAATATCTGTTCTCTGTTTTTGTTAGTGGTACGTTTATATCACCTTTAGTGGTGGTAGTGTGACCAGTATATCTTATTGGCAAATTTTTTGATATTTTAGCTCAATTTACTAAAGTATACATTTCTAAGATATAAGGATGTTTATCTTAGCCACAATATCATTATGGCACGTATCACAAAATTAATTCCTTTTCACTATCTAATACCCAGGCCACATTCAAATATTCTTTATTTTCCTATTGGCAAAATTTTAAAGAATGATATTGTTGATATTATATATTCAAGTAAATGAACCATCTTTCCCTTTCCTATGTTGGAAATCATTCAGGAGCCAATGCAAAGAGATGAGGTGGAAAAGAAATTTGGACCTTGAGAGCTAGTTTGGAGGTTCTAGCAGGGGAGCGCAGCTGCTCCTATACCCTTGAGGGAAGAACGGTCCTCTTCTCTGTCGGGGAAGGTCGTCCTCTTTGAGCTTGCAGCTTCCCGGGGGCGGGAAACGCGTGGAGTGGTGAGGGAGGAAGGGCCCACCTGCCTAGCCAGCCAGATCATTGGAGTCAACACTGGCCATCAAAGGGGTGACAGATGTTGCAGCCAGATTGCCCTCACATCTGGAGAAGAAATTTGAAATGTGTGTTTTCAAGATCTGAGTACTGACACTTCATTAAAACAGTAAAAAGCAGTTACCAGCACAGAATTTTCTTACATTTTAAGACTGATTTTCTTTTGTAGTAATTTACTGTTTTTGAAGCTCATTTTGATGGTTCTCAATATGGATATTTCTCTTTCTTTGAGGATTGTACTAGTTATTATGTTTGGTTTTGGTTGTCGTTGATAGTGGTTGTTTTAGCCAGAAGCAAAACCCTGCATTACTGCTAAGATATCTCTCTGGGATCTTTTCAGGTCAACTAATAGGAAAAGCCATAATACCCTAGGGCAACTTATAAGTGAATACCTGAGAACTAAGAAGTCTAAGTCACAAAGGAATTGAGACCAGCACTGTGCTATAATGTAGCATAAAGTCTCCTAGGATTTGGAGAAAACAGTAGCTGTTCTCCTATTGATCTGTTAACTTAGGAAAGCTCATCAACATTTACAAGGCTACACTCTAAAGCATGTCAGCTCTGCCTTTTTCCAATTGAAGGCATTTCTAGTCACTTGTGCAAGATATAGCACCTTGCAAACAAATAGCTTTCCAGACAGGGAAGCTTCTGTTTTAAGTCTTCAATAGTTAATTCAGTAAAATTTAGTAACACTGCAGGCAGTGAAGCTGAAAGAGATAGTGAAACACTCAATAATAATTTTAACAGACTAAAACGCTTAGTGGTAAAATTGATAAGAAATCTTTCATGGTGCCTACGGAAATAAATTAGTTGAAAGCCAGGATTAAGAAAGCCTTTAGTTTAGAGGAATAAGTCATTAAAACAGGTTTCTTAAACTTTAATGCGCCTACCGATCACCTGAGGTTCTTGTTAAAATGAAGACTATGATTCTGTTGGTCTAGGATGGTGCCTGGAACTCTGTATTTCTCCCCAGCTGCCCAGTGATGGTGATGCTGCTGGTTTAAGGAATACACTTTGAGAATAAAGGGTCTAGACTCTGACTTTGGCCACAGCATGAGATAGAAGCTGAGGGACTGTACAATAAACTACATAAAAATCAATTCAGTTCAGAGAACAATGCTGGATAAGTATGTGTGCTTAAATATAAATGACATGATGTATGTAAATTGCT
This sequence comes from Lyroderma lyra, assembly GCA_004026885.1. Lineage (NCBI taxonomy): Eukaryota > Metazoa > Chordata > Mammalia > Chiroptera > Megadermatidae > Lyroderma > Lyroderma lyra. The sequence continues at coordinate 17,397 of PVJL010001219.1, read as the reverse complement.
TTAAACTCTTAGGAGATAGTACACACTCTAACTTCCAAGTCTAATGTGTTTACAATTTTAATGAATGTATGCAAAATATGGAAAACAGCAAAGAAATACACAATAGAATTTTTAAACAAAACATACATTTAAACAGTGAAATGGAGACTTTGCAATAAGAATTAAGTCATATATTTAAATTACAGGACATAAGGATAGTGCTATAGTAACAAGTACTCATATGGAAATAGTAGAGGCACATAGCTCTGCGGAAGAGTCAAGGTGACAGTTACCTGCCTTCAAATCCGGCCTTGGCTTACTGGCTCTGTGGCTCAGGTAGCTTCAGTAAGCAAACTGTGCTTCAGTTTCATTGGAAAAATGGGACCCAGCTGTTAAGGTTGTTGTGAGTATTTAATGGATAAGACAGCAACTCAGAACAATGCCTGGTTTAGATTTGGCAATATGAAAGGCTTATTTTTATTAATATAATCATAACAATAAGGTACTTCTAAAATAATTTAGATTAAGAGATTAATTTTTGGAAAATATTTTTAAAAAGTAGAAGTTTTCTTGAGTCCATTTTATTGCTAAATTGCCTGTGGGAAAATATTTTGGTCATTTAAATAAACAGAGAATGAAAACATATGATTAAGTAAAGAGTCAGTGAAATTAGATGATACCATCTAGAGAAGAATGGTTTCATCAACTGAGTAAAAAGTCTATTAAAATTAAAAGGGTAGAAGTGAATGATTCCTAGTGTTCAGTTTTTAGTGTGTTTTCAGTATGGATGTGGCTTTGTTGTTGTTAACTGTATGTCTGCCTTTCCCATCATGGACTGAGCGTACATTTCAAAGTGCCTGAGCCTTGATTAGTTGTAATTTTTTTTTTATTGATGCTTAATTTAGGTATGATTATAATTCAGAGAAGAAAAAGATTTTCTTTATCTTATTGCTTGCAGATAGACATAAATAAGCATTTAGTGTTATTGCTCTTCTTCTATTTGTATTTTCTTTCCAAAGTTGAAATGCAGACCATAGTAAAAACCTATAATTCTAAACCTTCTGTTTTGTTTGTTTTTCTTTTCTGAAATAATTGTTTCATAAAATAATAAGCAGGAGAAATTAGAAGGGAATGCAATTGGAGGCAATGTTAGTATTTGCTAAAGGAAATAATTTCACAGGTCAGGTATATTACTTAACATCTGATTCTAAGTATTTTCTAACTAATGTAGCCTAATTTTTAAACTTTCTCAAACATAAGTACTGTTAAATTTACAAATATGCTTTAAAATGGAATATACATGCATTTTTATGCTAGATTTCCTTTTATTAAACAAAGCCAAAAATGAACAAGTAATTTGAGGAGGAATATTATATGTTGAAGATACGGAAAATGGCCATGTCCGAGGGAAAATGCTAATGTTCTCTCTCCAGGTGCTGTCCTGAAAATGTGGAAGGACATTTGCTGATTGAAATCTGCTTTTATCTTTTCTTCATTACCTTTAAAACCAGCGTTCATCTTTACAATCTGTTTGTGCCTTTTTTTCAAGTGGTGTAGACAGATGTGTAGGGATCTCAATGCCACTTCAAGCAGTGAACTATTAGAGTATACAATGCATATGGAGAAGTGAGCAAATCTTAAGAATACAGCTTGATAATTTTTTGCAAAGTGAACATGCCTGAAGATCCAACAGCCCATTCAAGAATTAGTATTAGTACCTTGAAAGCCCCCCTTATGTCCTTTCCCAGTCACTTATATGGATCAAGAGGTCACCCTCCTACATTTTATACAAACGTTGTCATGTAATCTGTGCTTTTTTGCATGACTTCTTACCTTAAACATTGTTTGTGATAATTCATCCATGTTTTTGATGTAACTGTGGTTTATTCATTCTCATTATTGTATAGCATTTCATTAGTTGAATAGATCTTAATTTATTAATCAGTTTTACTGTTAATGGATATTTGAGCTGTTTCTAGTTTGTTCCTACTGTGAAGAGTGCTGCAGTGAACTTTCTTGCACATAATTTTTGGCAGTCATCGTATGCCTTTAAAGAGGTTATAAACCTAGGTATGGAATTCGCCTAGCCATACAGTATGCATATACCCATCTTCAGTAGATACTACCAAACTGTTTTCTAAAATTACACCAATTTCCACCATCTGCCCCTCAAGCAGGATATGACAGTTTCATTGCTCTGTATCCTTGTCAACTCTTGCTATTATCTATTCTTTTTGTTTTAGTCACATTTGTCTGCATGTAGTGGTATTTTATTGTTATTTTAATTTGCATTTCCAAAGGACAATTTTAATGTGTTTATTTAAATTCGAATGCCCTTGTGAAATTTTTATTTATGTCTTTTGCCCGTTTTCCTATTGAGTTGTTTGCCTTATTCTTACTGATTTGTGGTTTATTTAATTTTCTGAATAGGAGTCATTATCTGATATATGGATCACAAGTTTCTTTTTGCACTCTGTGACTTTTCATTCTCTACTTGGCATGTTTTGATGAACGGAAGTTCTTAATTTAAATGTGGTCAAACTTATCATTTTCCCCTTTTGTGGTGACCACTTCTATGCTATTAAGAAATCATTACCTACCCCAAAGGGAAAGATATTTTCTTCTAGAAGCTTTATTATTTTATCATCCACATTTAGATGTATAACCCTCTGAAACTGATTTTTTTTTTATATGTAGGAGTTAAGATTCACTTTTTATCCCAAATATATTTATAATTCATTCACTATCACATACTGGAGAGATTGCCCTGTTCTACATCATCAACCTTGCCACAATTTACTTGTGTAATTAGCTGTCATAATTTGTGGGGGTTTGTGTCTGGACTCTCCATTTCATTCCACATATTAGTTTGTTTTTGTACCAACTACACTGTGTTAATTACAGAAGCTTTATAATAAATTTGATATCTGGTAATTGAAGACCTCCAGCTGTCTTCTTTAATATCACCTTGGCTAATCTTGGCTCTTAGCATTTCTCTATAAAAGTTAGCTTGTTAACTTAAAATTAAATAAAAAACTACTGGGATTTTGATTGTAATTACACTGAACCACATAAAATCAAGTTGAGGAGAATTGACATGTTAATAATAATGAATCTTCTAATCTATCAGCATGATATATCTCTTTCCACTTACTTTGTTTTCTCTAAATAGTGTTTTGTAGGTTCTGGTGTAGAGGTCGTGAACATCTTTTGTTAGATTTATTCCAAGGTATTTGAGATATTTAATTCTATTTTAAGTTTATAATTTCTATTTTTAAATGTGTTTGTTGTTATATAATAGCACCATCGATTTTTGTGCGATGATCCTAAACTCAGCACCATTGGTAATCTTACTAAATAGATAAAACTGATAGTTCTTCTGTGGACTCATAATTATTTTATTTTTAAGTGTGTTTCATTATTTACTAAAAGAAATGAATTTAAAATTATTGTCTCTTAGTATTTTTATTTAAAAATAAAATTGGACTTTTTACTTTTAAATACTAAATAGCATTAATATTCATAATGAAAACGATAAGCTGGACTATAGATGAAAATGTTGGACAGTGTGTTAGCATTTCAGTAGGTATTAGGAAAATTGAAATTACTACGTCTCTGTCTCTACCAGCATAATGCTCTTGAGTAAATGAGCCTGCCACTCTAGTCTTTAGTTTCCTCACCTAGAAAATGATGCTATTGGACTAAATAAGTTTTAGTTCTCTCTAGTCAGGGATGGATGACTCATATGACTTTTGGGTAAGTGGTCGTGCTTTCAGATTTTTTCCTTCTATTCTCTTTTTGGCTTTGTGATTATGGGGGCAGTGGGCCTCATGTGATATCATTTGGGGGGAGGGTAATAGGTGGGATCATGCTGACACAACACTCTTACGTCTCTTGCTGAGGACACTTGGGAACTTCTGTCTCCCATGGACACCACACACTGGCTCTAGGAATAATTGGATTCCATCTCAGGTTCACCTCTTTAGACACTTCCCTCTTTTCTCAGTGCCCCCTAACTGCTCCTGTGTCATGTTCAGTTAGTGAATCCCAGTTCTCTTAGAGGCTCTTGCATTCTCTCCAGTCCATGCCCTGACGGTAGGCGGTGAGTCCTAATGCTCCTATTCCCACGTGCATGTGGGGACTTCACTTAGAGAAGGGAAGTGAGGACTTAATATTTGACCTCTTCCTCCTCTTCCTGTCTTCCTATCCATACAACTCTGAAGCCTGAGGTAGTTTTTCATATCTTTTACACCATAACCTTTGTTTTCTCTGCTCTTGCAATCACAACACTCCATGATTTAGTTCTCTAGGTCTGACTTCTAATATGTTAATGGAACCCACTGTTGTGTTTTCAAAAAGCCTTTTTTCTCTAAGGAAATCCTGATGCACAAGACCATCTTCTTGCTAGGGATCCGGAATTCTTGCTGGATGTCAAACTCTAGACTCCTCCTTTCTTATTTTACTTACCTTGTAGCAATCCTAATATACCTTGAGGCAAGTGCTACTCCTGGTGCAAAGGTGAGGTCAAACAGAGAGAAATGCAAAAGCATTGCATGTGGATATAGTTCCAAATATTGGTATCCTTGTCATATGATGCTTGTCACTCTTTCATATCCTTTTGTCCTTACCTGTTTCCTACCTGACATATTACTTTTGTTTAAATGTTCTTTGAATTTTATAAGGACTTGTTATGCAATTTCTATTATAGGTAAGACATTTATGTCACATAAGTTAGCTCTGACTTATCTTCGTTAATAGATAGCAAGTGGGTGTGTTCTTATTAGGCACCTTTTTTCCCTATGTTCTCAACATTGAATTAAGTATTGACAGGGATAGGTTAGAGGCAAAAAATACAATAACTGTCTTTGAGGAACTTAAAATATAGCTGGGGAGACATGACACATAAGACAACCCAAGAAGGCAATATAAATTATAGGCATTAACTATAATTGCTCTGCAAGGCCAGAGAAGGATAAATCATCAGAGTCCCAAGTACCTGGGGATCACTTTGTGGAGAAGCTGGCATTAGAGCTTTGACAGGATGGTAAATTTGGAAGGTGCTGAGAAGTAGGAACGGACCACAACCGGGGGAGTAGACATGGAGAATAGAACCAGGAGAGAACCACATGGGAGCCAGTAAGCACTCTGTCTGCCTCAGGTGGAGAGATTGTATTGAGGAACAATGTAAAATTCATGGAATACCCAGGAAAATTTAAAAAAATGGTAGATCCACTAGACATATTGTACAATTTTTAGCTCTTTCCCCCATGGGTCTCTTAAAGCTCCAGTTGTAAAAACTAATATCACAGGATGTGAAATTAGAAATTTTTGATCTCTTAAGGCAATAACTATCAGATACCAAAGTGATTTATGAAATAGATCACCTTGTAGAAATTCCTTCATAGGAACATGAGAACTTTGGGGTAACTTTAGCATTCCTACTCCAAAAGAGGAGGGACATCTGAAGCAGATTGCTTTGGGGCAAACTGAGGGTCCACTAGTAATGTCCACAAAGAGGTAGGTTGTGGGGTGTTACCTGGTTTCCCCTCTCATTGCCAGAATGAGGTGCTTCCAGGAGACTGAGAATGTGGTCTGTGTCCTTCGAAGTTTTGGGGTGATAGTAGAAACACTGGACTGGTTTCTGATGAATCTAGCGGCCAAGCGATGAACTAGGGTGCAGTTTGTGGTGGAACAAAGTAAGGTGCTGAACTGGGGAAGGCTGCCAGCGGCCAGCCACCCCACTGGGAGATGGAGGGGAGCCAACTCGTATTAACCTGTCTTCCTGAGACACTCTTCCGTCTTTTCCTTCACCTGCCCGAAGACCTGAAATGACTCTCTGTTCCCTTGGTCATCACAGAGTCAATTAATAAATAGGCAAATTAGGTAATGTCCAGCATGCAATGTGGCTGACTACGACAGTGATTTTCAGTGAGGAAGCGAGATTTACTTTTTTAAAAAAAAAGACGATGAAAGAAAGGAATAATAACGTCGATAATTACATTAGCTAACATTCATTAGTTCTGAGTACTTGATATGTATTTATCTCATTTATTTATGCTATCAGCTCTGTGGAGTAAAAAGAATTATCATTCGGATATTACAGATGAAGAATGAAGGGTTATAGCGTTTAATTTACTTGCTCGTTTACACAGCTAGTCAGAGGTGATTGCAGTTGCATAACAGTATAATGACTGTTATAGCCAATTGTTCAGTGTTGCTTTTAACCATTAACATTTCTTCGAATACTTTCTTAAGGGGTGAATTTCAAATTCTCACCTATCTATGTGACAGTCCTTTCTGCAAAGCTATTGCTCAGACTTGAAATTTTTATCCTCCAATCTGAACATTAAGATAATGATGCAATAAAGTCTTTTATGGGATACTCCTCCAGATTATTAGATGCTGAGGGAGGGAATAAGACATATTTTAATAACTTTTGACTTCTACAAAGTATCTCCCTCTCATTGCAGTATGAAAAGCTCTAAAAGTGCATCTCATGAGTAGGGTAATCTGCGATTATTTACGAGCCTTCTCACAATATCTCATTTTACCACTTTTGTGGAAAGATCGAATAGAAAAACACCCCAACTTTCATGAATATTTTAAAACCCATTCTCACTGGGGGAGAGTGGAATGTAAGTTTAGATAATTGCAAATTTCATTTCAGTCAGTTGTACTCCAAGTCAGTGTTCTGTCTGAACATGGCTGGCTTCTTATCTTTTCAAATGATGGAAGCCATTTCTTTTCCTTGCCCATGTGCTCGTCTTGTTCCCAGATGAGGAAAGAGAGAGAAGCAGAGAAAATAGGGCTGGATCTCTGCCGCAGTCGCCCCTGTTCTCAGCCACAGGGGAGAAAAGACCTTTGGGGGAGTCAGTTGGCATTTAAGCAAGTGGTTCCCAGGGCAGCTGCTGAATATCTTGTTAAATGATTTTCCTCTCTGACCTTTATTACTAATGAATCTTCTTTACGAATAACTTAAAGAGTAAAAAGAAAGGTTGTTTATATTAATCTTTTTTCTCTTTGCCCACAGAACCCAAAGAAATGGTGTTACCTCACAAGAGATATACTGTCTTTTATGAAAAATCAGGCCAAGGTAATACTTTGAATTGATATATTTTTTAGTTTGTTTAATTCTGATATGTTAAATCAGTTGATGTTTTTGATTACTGATTTTAGCTATTGAATAACTTGTCAAAAAATAAAATCATTGCAAACTGGAGGGAATGGTTCATGATGATCGCCGTATTTATGAAGTGAACAGTAAAATGCAAAATATATTTTAGTTTACTAAGACTCTGTGGATAATGGTTAATTTTCCTACACTACTCTTTCATTTATGTTAATATGTTGAATAGGATCTTGACTAGAAGATTCTATTCTCTTCGTTTGGAAGTAACGCCAATAGTATATCACAGTTATATTGATAGGTAGACAGTAAAAGAATTAGATTTTTGTAAGGTAGAGTGATAACAATTTTTTTATTTAAGCATTAGTCAGATGGTTTTACATATTATTTTTTGATATGCAAAAAATTTTAGTACAAATTTCTCTAAGCCTTCATTGAGTTTTATAAAGACACCCTCATATAAAATATATATTTTCTTTGGAAAGATTGAATCACATCATATAGTTGTTCAATAGCATGCCTGATTATGCTTAACAGTTGCACGTTCAGTTGCTAAATTTTCAAATTGCTATGAGATTTATTTATATATGTTGCCTTAAGAATATGAACACTTATGCAAATATTGTAATGATATATACATGTAAACAAAGTGTGAGTAAGACACAGATACACTGTGTACATATTTTATGAATAAAGATGCTATCTAAAAGCTTTTTTTCAGACAAGTTCCTGAAAGGTTAGAACTGTGGTGAGAACTGGACCCGTCTATTCAATAGTATCTATTTATATAGCTACCAAGATAAGATGTTACTGTATGTAAGTGCAGAATTGATTTATTGAAATGTATATTAGACTGCAGGCTAACTGCAGCTGATTGGGTTTTACTTTTGACAAATGGTTGAATTCCTAAAAGCAAATGAGTGTTGGAGCAAAGGTAGCATTTAAATTTAATGGACATCAGCAGAAAACTTGTTTCTGAACTTGTAAGTGCAGTTCAGCAAGAATATAAATTGTTAGGTTAAATTACAAATTGGGGTATTTCCAAATGATTTCTGGATTTTGGTTGATTCTTCAGAGGAGGTGTGAACCTCTCAAGGAGGCAGCTCCTCTTCCCTAAAGGGGGTTTGGAATTGTAGGCACTCTATTCAGGTTTTGTATATACTAAACTGTTAATTAAAATGAAAATATTTTTAAATGGTTAATGACATCACCTGAGGGCTGCCTTTTGCATAGAATTAACTGTGTGTCCCTAAAGAGAGACATAATATTAAGAACTAACACTCAGACAATCTGTGGGGTAGGTCTAAGTTGAGCTATGTGACTAGGCGTAGGGAGTAAGTGGTAGGGAAGTGCTTGTTGTTGTGGGGCAGGGGCATGGATGGAAGATGATGCAGTAAGGAGAGAGGAGACACACCAGAAGAGATGGAGCCAATGAGGATGAGCAAGGATCCACGTTCTTTAGAATCAAAGGGTAAAGGGAACACAGACTATCCAGGATGCCTTCAAGTGAAATTATATTTTTCAGAGGCATGTACTTACTAATATGTTTGATTTTATTAGGCTTTTTGTTTAAGATGTGGTTAAAAGTAACATAGAACTGAATGTAGGAAAGGGAGAGCTGGGGTGCAAGGAGGGAAACTTCTGTAAACATGGTAGAATCTATAGCACTGTGTACCCAGAGTACAAAATTCATTTCCTCCCAACATGAGAATAAAGGAACAGTTCTGTATTTTGCTGGAATCTAAGGGCTTTGGTCTGATAAAACTCCCAAAGAGATTTTGCTCTAGGATGTGTATCTGTATGTGTGTTTGTTTGGGAGTGGGGTGTGTTTGAGTGACTTGGGATGGGAGAAACGGTGTTTATGTCATCATCTCTCTAGACTGGTCCTTTGGATTCAGTGAAACAGGGAGGTTTACAATCTGATAAACAGTTCCTGTTAATAACATAAAGAGTGCTAACATACTGATGCTCCATCTCTATCTCAGATGCTGTATGTACATTCATATTTCAATGTTTAAATAGACTTTCAAAACATACTAGGGAAGGTGCTCTTTTTAGAAAAATGGGACTGTTCACCTTTTCTCAGTTGCAGGAAAGACTAACCTCATTGTGTAGGATTAACTGGCAGTGGAGCTCAGAGAGGAAGTAACAAGAACTTCTGTGTGTGCAGATACCTGAAAGTTTTCCATTTGACTTTCTTAAAAGGGACATTTAAATAACTCTTTCTCTCGTGTTTTCTTACGTGAGGTTACTTATGTCTGTTAGACACAATGTTCTCAATTTTGTCATCCAAAGAGAGAGAGGCAATTTTAACCAGTTAGGTCAAAATATCCTTCTATAAATCTTGTAAGATTATGCAGAGAAATAGAGACTATTATTCTTTTAACATTTTTATATAGGTTTATGTGTCCTGGAAATAGATTGAACTTCAATTAAGAAAATATCATGTCTGTAATTTATTTGTATTTTGTAGGACTATTAAGTTTTATTCATATGTATCTAACTTTTCCTGAGAAACTAATGGCATATTAAACAATATTTTGATGTACTCTAGGTTGAAATCTAGGCTTAGAATAAACACAATTTTGAGAATTGAAAGTAAACTATCATGAGGCTAATATATGGTATTACTTTTGTTCAAGACCACTAAGAAATAAGTTATAAATATATTGTTTAGAGCTTTGTTTCTTGGTGTTTTGTTAGTACAGGCTGTAAAAAATGTTGTACTCATAGATGTAGCACTTGTTGAAATTTGAAAGGATAAAAATCTTCTGATATTTTAAGAGCTTACTACAAATTATATTTGTATTATTTGTTACATGCCTACTATAACATAACAATGGAAAGTAAAGCATCAGAACTTGTAGGTTGATTAGTAAGTTAATTACTGTGAATTTAAATGATAGAAATACTGCCACCGCATGTGATAAAAAGTGTGATGTAATTGTCAGTTGCCTGAATTAGAGTCCATATACTCGTATGCAGTGCTTTATGGAAATATGGCTATAATATCAGGTAGAACACACTCCCAAAGAGAAAGTAAACTGAAAGAGAATAAATCATTGAACACTTTTATGAAGACATGAATAAAAAGTAGTTTTTAAAGAAGAATTTACATGAGAAAGTTATTATGATAATTTTTATGAATTTGCCTTTTTGGCTTTTACAATTTTTATTTGCATAAGTTCTTGGTAATTTTACTCTTCTGAGGATTAGATCCTGTATGATAATTCATGTTTTAAACTTAAAATCTTCCAAGACTGTAAGCCATAGTATTGTCTACAGTCGGCTTGGGCTAATATTCAAGTTCTTCCCTCAGTTGTCCACCTGCGTTTCTTACTTCATTTATGCCCTCCTGCTCCATTGTTCACCCTAAACTTTCCACCTTCCGTGTACTGAAAACGCCACTGTGGATGCCCCATCTTTTTTTGTTTCTTACTCCGAGGTCTGCATAACCTTAAAACTCGTCTTTACAGAGCTTTCTGGATTCCTCCTCATACTATTATTTCTCTCCCTTAACCCATGTTCACTCAGTTAAGTCACCGAGATCCAGTATCTGCCTCACTGTCACTGATTTACATGTAATACTATGCGATAGTTCTCACGTGTGCATGCGCGCATATATATATATATATATATATATATATATATATATATGTCTTATTGTGTAAGTATATATATTTTATTGTATGTAAAGGTACACATGCAGACATAGGACTTCTTTTCCTTCAGTATGATTGTAAAGAAGATCCTTGTCATCCACTTTCACTCTCACTTGTGAGTGAAGTAGGCAGACTTGAATGCATGAGCGCCTTCCATCTCCAGGATTTCCACTGAAGGAGTATTTAAATGGCTAAAAGATTCCTCTGTACTGTGAGAATTATAATTTAGCTATGTTTTGTATTAAGTTATCTTGAGAACCTACTCACCTTCTATCACATCTCTTCAATAAGAATAAAATCTAAACTCAAATATACTAATTTATAAAGCAAACAATTTTCAACTATTGAAACACACTCCCTTCACCAAAGGGAGATTGCCTAATCTGGTCACCCATCAGCCTTGTGCCACTTTGCACATGTCATTGGAGAAAAATCTAGCCTGAGCTACTCATCAAAGACACTTGCCTCAGAACAAAACACTGCCTTCTGCATATCTTACATTAGATTAGAATCAATAGGGAAAAAAGTTATATTGTAGTTTGCCACCTTATTTTTTATTGATTCATTCATCAGTTCAGTGTTTACCTAGTATATTCATAAGTGCTCCAGCTGGAGTGGGAGTACATGCAGAATTTGAGAGGCTTTCTTATTGTACACACACACACACGCACACGCACACACACACACACCCTTATATACATACATACATTTAGAGGCTACAAAATAAATCCTTTTACTTGTAGAGTCACCTCCATGCTTCTTATAATATTTTACGTCAATGTCAATGTCTTTAATGTTGTTCTGTGCATCATCACATGTGTGGATGGTTAGAAATTATTAAAGCAATCCCTGATACGTACTTTTGAGTTTTCAATGATTGTTGAATCATATGCCTAGGAATTTCATGGCCATTTTGAATGTGCATGTATGTTTGTGGACATGCAGTCTGAGAGAACACGTTTCCAGCTCTGCAGTAGAGTCCCTCTAGGCCAGGACGCTAAAAGCACCTGCATACTAGGTGTAAATAGAGGCTGGGAATTTGAGATGGAATTAGGACTGTTGGTTTTGGGGCAGGGCGTTTGCGAATTGGGGCTCCCTGGGAACTGGCAGTTCCCAGTAGAGGACTAAGGACTTAGAGAGAATTGATTCTTTTGAGGCTTTAGCAGATGATTTTGTTTTCATTTCTTCAGTCTTGCAGCACTAGCATGACTTGGGAAGGGATGCACATCACTGGACACAGAATGGTGTGGGCAGAGCCAAATAATTTCTAACATTAGGTAGCCACGAGATTTTGCAAATGCATCTATATATACATGCTTGTTCCTTTCTCTCTCTAGATACATGTTTTTAATGCATTTGGCATTTTAAAAAAACATGCCACTAGATGTCAGCAGCAACCTCCTAGGGTTCCTGCGGCCTTAATTTGTAAAAAACAATAAAAATATTGCTACTTTATTAGAACATCTTATCTAAGAGTCGTAAGTACTTACTTTGAAAACATGAGAAGTATTTTTTTTGAGATAGGAGGAGGAGGATTACAAATAATCATAAAAATATTTTGAAGTTATTTTTTAAACAGGGGTTTCTGTTTGCGTATAACAAGTTCCTTTTACTTCCAGAGCATTCTGTCTGTCAGTAGCATGGAGAACTACGTGTGAGACTGAATAATTTGTCACAAATTGTACCTGATGCCAGAGCTCTAAACTTCTATTTCAGTACTTTATGATTCATTTATGCCACAATTGCATAAGGATTTGTGCTGGGGGTTTGTTTCATTCTGTTTTTGTACAAGAGGCATTTTTGATGCTATAGCCCATCAGAAGATTCTGCGGTATTAATTTTTCAGCATGCACATCTTTGTGCTGTTTACTTAAAAATGTCTAAACTTTCCTGGACCTGTGCTCTGTTGTCTCAAGATACTCAGAGCATTTTGACAGATGCCTGAGAGCATTATGGGTGTTTGCTAGCCTGTTGACAAAGAAAACAGAATAGAAATATGAAAAAAAATTTTTCCATGAAATGAAATTCATATAATTGTTTAGTTCTTAAAACATTAGTAGAGTATCTCAAATGGGTTTTCCAGAAATTAATAAGAACATTGTAATATTGGCCCATATTTAATAGGTACTAGTAATGTTATTTTAAATAATCTCTTTAATATCTGGTCAAATCAGATTATACTGGCAGGAGATTCAGGCTTTCATATTGGATCTTAGTCATCAGCTAGCATTCAGTGTTAGGTGATTGGCTGTGAATTGACCAGGTACCAGGCAGATTTTTAAAAGATTATTAAAAAGCTAGAGCTGTTCTTATTTCTCCCTTTTGCAAAAATTCTGCATTCAATGCATTAAATAACATTCTAGGACAAGCTGGAAAAAAAATATAAAAACATTTTCCTTCCTAAAACCAGTTCTACCAAGGAAAATGCTAAAGTTATAACCTTATAACTTCTAAGGTTTTTAAAAGTGGTTTTAGTTGCTGCAGTGAAGTGGCGACTAATTCAGCTAGTACACAGGCTAATGAAACATTTCCTTTCTTACTGACCTTGTTGTATTTGGGAATTAATGGTTTACCTTCGTAAGAGCATCATTAAGTTTCCATTTTGTGCATTTCTGATTTAGAACTACCCGTGGAAAGGACTCACCAACATTTTGCTCAAGACTGTGGTTGTTACTGATATTTTGTCGTCATGTCTGTAGGTGATGAGGCTAACGTTTGCTATCACGCTGCAGTTACCTGACGCGTGGACTTCCTCATGCAGAGCAGGTGCAGTATGTGCTGCTCGTAAATGGAAGGCATGTGACTAGCCAGCTGTTCAGTTAGGGCTCTTGACATTGAACCTGGTGTGGGAGCACATGGCTTGCTTGATCTCTGACAGCCCAGCCTGTGCTTCCAGAGTACTTAACCCCTGGAAGGGGCCTGAGCTGGGATGTGACTGCGGCATCTGCCTTCAGTCTATCACCTTCTTTATCATTCACAAAGAGTTAAATGACACAGATGTCTGTGAAGTATTTTGAATTAGAGATGCCAGTTATAAGCAAACTGTTTTAGCTCTACATTGAGAAACTAACTCCCACTTCCATATGCCCCAGTGTGCTTTCTCTTCAACATGCTCATTTGTCTGTGGGCTGACACAGATTCCCATAGAACCCAGAGAGGGTCAGGTCCCCTCTGGGCTCTTCTGGAAATTCAAATGCCTCAGCCTGACATTCAAGGACCACTCTTCTGCTGCTGCATCCCAAGTCTTCCCAGCCTCATTTTCAACCTAGTTCTTCACCCATGTGTTGCCTTGTGGCCCATACAGCCTGCTTGACCCCCCCACCTCCACCCCCATTTACAATTTACTTATTTTTACCTTGATGACTTTGCAAGTACTATTACTTTTATCTTCCCTTCCTAACTTCTTTTTCGTTTCAGAAACTGTAAAATGTAGTAGGGACACTTCTTGGGAGCCACATGGTCTGAATTCAAATTCCAGATTGGTGATTTCTTAGCTTATTTCTGCCTGACCTAACATAAGCTATTTAACCTATGGGGGCTCATATTGGTTTCTTCTATACAACCATGAAAGAAAAATACTTAAAATATCAAGTCAGTATTAACTGAGGATATTAATATTAACTGACAATAGTTACTGGCACATAGTAAGTCCTTAATATATTAGCTACTATTAATTCTGTCATCAATCTCAAAATTCATTTCCATAAAATTTAATTTCAGACTTATACTTCATACAATCATCATTAAGCTCATTGGTGGGTATTTGCAGCTCTCTCTGCAATCCCTTTCATATTTGGCTATCTATGCATCTTAACCTCTTGGTATATTATTTTGCTCATCAATAAAATCGGATAATATTATTTGCCATGGCCATACCTAGGGGTTACTGTGAGACAAAATTAGAAAATAACAGGATTGGTGATAATCACCATTTACTCTTTTTACTGCTTTTGTTATGTGTGAGGAACTGAACTAGAAGCTTCACTTACATTGAGTTATCACTTCACACCATACACGTTTGCTGGGTGATGGGCAGGGAGGCACTACATTCACATGTAGACCTGCTGGGGACTAGAAAATGGTAGAACGTTCAAGTACAAAGGTAAAGTGGAATGGAAATGTAGAAGTGGGTTCGAAAGAGAAGTTACAACCTGAGATGGGGGTTGTAAACTATTGCAGAATTTGAAGTTCTGTATGTGGATGAATGACTTATCTGAACAGGAGTGCAGACAGAGAAGAGTAGCCATGAGTGAGCACCTTACACACACACACGCACACGTACACACAGACACTGTGGCTCAGAGTCATGTGTTGCTCCAGTTGTTGTGAAGGTAAAGTATAATAATGTTTTCTTGGAGCTAATGCATTTCTCCTTTTAAAGTCCATAGTCAAAAATAGCAGTAGCCATAAAACTATTATGTCTGAAAAGTACTAGGACAGATAAAACTACTCTTGTCCTGATTTTGGACATGATATAAATATCATCAACAGCAGCAGTTAATTATGTAATAAAAGTTTTAGTGTCCATTTTGCAAGGCAGAAGTTTGGGATTTGATTGAATCGGTGATGATTGCTAGGTATAGATCAGATATTAGATACTTACACAGGGTGTGTGAAGGCCTTTGGAAGTTTTCTGTTCTTACTGCCTTTACAACATATGAGTTTCCATTATGAAAATGTGCTTATTTTTTTCTTAATTCATTAAAATTGCTAAAAGTTTAATAGATCAGTATTCTGTCCTTATTAGATTTCATGAAACCTGTGGTAGAGACTTCACTTTTAATTTTGTTTGTTTTTGGGGTTGAGTTTGGGAAACTTTTTTTTTTTTCTTTAGAAAGCTACCCACTCACTTTCTGTGTGGTATTGATGAATTATAGATGATAATAATAATAGCATATATTGATTAATAACTTATTTGATGCCAGGCACTGTTCTAAACACAGTACTAAGAATAAGGGCCCACTGTTGCCTCTGTTTTCGTAATAATAGTGTATAACAAACACCCGAAGAGCAAAACTGTGGATCGTGAGGGCGGCTCTCACGGGTCTTAGCTGGTTTGCTCCTGCATCTGCAGTCAGCTGGATGTCAACTGTAGGCTGTTTTTGCTGATCTTCGCTGTACTCTCCCGTGCGTCTTTGACTTTGTCTGAGACAAGTGGGCTGACGTGGCTGCACTCTACATGAGCTCCTCTCCCCCAGCAGTCTAAACTGAGCTCCTCCTCATGATGGTATCAGAGCTCTGAGAGAAAACGAGCACAAATACTTAAGGGTTCTTGAGGCCTAGGCTTAGAAGTGGCACAAAACCACTTACTTCTACTACATTCTGTTGGTCGAAGCAAATCTTAGGGCTAGCCTGGAATCAAGGATAAGGGAATAGACTCTACCACTGCATGAAAAGGGCTCCAAAATGACATTGCAGTTGGTTGGATATAGGAGAGGGGAGAATTGGAGTCATTTTTAAAATCAGTCGAACAGAATCTTCATTCTCTATGTGACAAAACTGAAATGCAATGAGATTAAATAACTTGCCGCTAGGGTGGATTTGTGACCTCTACCTGGACGCCAGTGGAACTTCATTTCCCAGGCCCTCCATTCTCTTCTAGCCCCTGGAGATGTGGACAATGGTTTATTTTTTTGACTACCTCAGTTTCCTTTCTTCAGTCCTGCCTGACTTTCAGAGCAATTCAGCTCACAGAAGTTATGCTACTAACAAAAGATATCCCTCTGAAAATTTGGGGGGCCCTATTCTTTTAGCAGAGAGCTCTTGCGAGCACACAGAGCTTCCGTTGATTTGAAAGTGAACTCTGGCTGTGGAGTGGTTATTACTCTCAAAAATGGAAAAGAATGACTTCAAGGCATAAGGGCCTTTATTCTCCCTGGGTGTAAGTTTCCTTGAAAGCTGGGTTATTGATTGTCCTAACAACTGAGCTTGCAAGCTATAAAAGAAAAAAAAAACAACACAATTAGAAGCAAGGATATAATATCAATGATCAACAGGTTTATTCATCAGCTTTACCTCATTTGTAGTCAATACACAGCACTGTGAAATAAAAAGCACTGTTTGCCCCATCCCAGTTCTTATTGTGGAGTTCATACAATTTAGTTGATCAAAAGAGAAAAAGCAAACACTTCAACTTTCAAGCAAGGGTCCATTCCCATTAAAGGTGATCGTGGCCTAATTGATGTCGTTGTGTGAGGAGAGTTCTGAAAGTGGGGTGAACGGAGGAAAAAGCACCTCCTCAATGGAATGGCACCTGGTACAATTAAAGTCAAATTGCCCAGAATTAACATTGACCTTCATTAACCTTCATTCACGTTGTTCCTATAGGAAGACATCTCCCTAAATTTCTGACCCATGTGATGACACTTTAAAAAAGTCTTATAATCAAGTAATTCTGGAAAATGCTGAATTGTGTCACTTTCTTCCATAGTTTTATGATGCTCATTGGAGTATTTGTCTCTGAAAATCCTGCTGTAAAGAAAACCTTTGTCCGCAAAGACTTATGTACCCCAATGTTCATTGCAGCACTGTTCACAGTGGCCAAAACATGGAAACAACCAAAGGTCCCTGCAACAGATGACTGGATAAAGAAGCTGTGGTACATATACACAATGGAATATTACTCAGCTG